>PVHP010011059.1:0-18510 GCA_004024765.1 Zapus hudsonius
CATCATGACACCAGCAGGGTAGAAGTAGAGACAGAAGAGGACCACATACGAGGCTTGGCTATAACATCTCAAGATCTGCCCCCAGTGACACACTTCCTCCAGCATAGTGCTACCTCCTACAGGTGCTACAACCTTCCTTAACAGCACCATCATTTAAGGATCATTTAAACAAAGGAGCCTATGGGGCAGGGGATCACATTTGCATCACCAAACATATGAGAAGCTGTTGCATAGCAAATTCCTCCTAATTGAACCACTCCCTACTGAAGAGAGGAGAGGCTCAGGGGACTCAGGGTGTCCAGCCAGTAAGAACTGAAATGGGATTACACCCCAAGGTTATAGGAGCAGTAAATGACCATCAAGAAACAACCCTGACAAGTGTTGTGCAGTAATTTTCTCAGAATTGAAACATTCCCTCCTGGGGATGGGGAGGACTGTGGTTCCAGAGACTCAGGAGGTCAATAAACCTGAGAAGGCTGAAAGGTAAAATGTTTCAAGACCATCTCTGAGGTTATATAAAGGATAAACAACTGCTGTGAAGGAGACTCCAACCAGCTGGGTTGTTTGCAAGCCACAGTGTGCTCCAGAGATGTAGCTGTGAGTCTATGCAGAGGTGTGATTTCTTTTTAGCCTTTGAGTCATCTGTTACTTCTACAATCTGCCCCTCACCCTACTCTGTAAGTAACCCCAATAAACTCACTGGTTCACCAAAAGTGATTGTGGTACAATTGTGCTTTGGTCTGTTGTCTGTACCCGATCTGGGGTGAATATACATGTGTTTGCATCTCCCCAGGGAAGAGTTTCATGCAACAAATTCTCTCTAAGAAACTTCAATGGTAATAAGAAGACATTGCCTAGGCAAGAGACGTGAGAGACCAACATCCTATGCCTCAGTCAATGATGTATCATTACTTTATTTAATCCTCACCACATTTCTTTCCCGTGGATATTTGCCTATTTCATGCATGAAGAGTCTGCATCTCTAACACATTCGTGCAAGATCACCTGCTTGCAAGTTCACATGGCAGGCAGGAGAACTATTCTATGCTTTCTCTAGTCTATGTTGTTGTCTACGGTCATTTTCACACAGAACAATTTATGTATTACTTTTATACAGAAAAAAAAAGTCAATATCAAGGACTTGGGTCAGTCACATTTGGGATCTGTAAGTCCACACAACCATATCACACTCACTGATAAACCAATTGCTGATCTTTGAATAACATGTTGCTCTTTACAGAAATGGTGTGAAGTGAGTTTTGCTGCATGCTTGTTTTACATGAAACTTAGTAAATCAACATACATATGGGCTAAAAGAAAGTCTGATTACCAGAGCTGGGGGTTGGGAGACACAGTTATGATGCCTAGGGCTCAAGCATGGAGAATGTGGTGGTAGATTTTAGAGTCCTTAAGTGCATGATTGACTGCAAAATATACGGGTTCTAAATGTTGCCCTGTAGGTTCTTATTCCTGATCTACCAAGAATAAGAATTTATCTTGAAGCTTTGCAAGACACTGGAACCCAGAGAAGGCACAACTACAAGGTAGCAAATAATGTGAGCTGTCATTTGTCACTGTCCTCCACACTCACCGGAAGCCCATTTATACACTTGTTCAAGTCTGTCTTTCCCCATCTCCTCTGTCCATGGGGCTTTTGCTTTAATAATATTGAAGTTTTCATGTGTACCCAACTTGGTCCTTTGTATGTGTCATGGAAAAGATACCCTGTTCCTATGTCTGTTAAATAAATGATGAGAAATTGTTTCTCATAGCTAATATGTGAAAGATGGATCCCTGGAAAGGCTGTTTGTAAGTAGGGCCCATCGTTAGTCAGGGAATTGATATCCCAGGGACTCAGAGGTCAGAGGGGGCTTCAGCTGGATCAGAACCACACCTTGAAACAAGCCAGGGCCTCTGTAAGAGATCTGGAAGCAAAGGTCTCTCTCATGGACAGTAGGGGGGGGTCTAGTTATCAAAGGACCTGCAGGATGTTATGAGTGATACCCAATGGGGACATGTGAATCACACTGATTGTCTGGGATCAAAGCTAATAATAAGTGTGTAACAGATGACTGAGCACATGGGACCTTGTATAATATATTATTTGCTTTCCTTGTGGCTATGACCAAATACCTGAAAAGAAGCCACTTTAGGGAGGAAGGGTTTATTTTGGCTTACAGTTCAATGGGATCCAGTCAATCGATGGTGGGGAAGGCATTGCAGCAGGTGTATGAAGCAGCTGCTCACATTCAATCCACCGCCCAAGAGCAGAGGGAGATGAATGCTGGTGCTCACCTTACTTTCTTCTTTTCATTCAGCTAGGGACCACAGCCCATGGGATAGTATTACCCATATTTAGAGTAGTTCTTCTCACTCAATCAACTCAATCTATAAACTGCCTCACATACAAACCCAGAGATATGTCTCCTCAGTGATTATAAATCCAATCAATTTGGTAACTGAGGTTAACCACAATCAGTAGTTATGACATAATGGAATCCAATTTTAGAAATCTACACTAGGTTTATAAAGTGTTGCCAAATGAAATACAAGATGCCCACTTAGTGTTGAAAGTGAAATTAACTCTGAATAATTATCATATAAATATGTCCCAAATATTGTATGAAGCATACTTATACCAAAATAAATCTTATCTGAAATTCAATCGAATTGGGCATATTTTTATTTTCCAATTATGCAAACTTATTTATGGAGGAAGTTGGAAATATTTTTTTCTCTAAATTTAGAACTTGATATTCTTGTTTAAATTCTGACGATGGAAGTTAAAAAGGAAAAAAAATAACTTGGCCACATGAAAGTTACTTGAGCTTTGATTTCTTCTGAAAATACGGCCTGATGACGGTACCCACGTCCGTAGTGCCAAGCACAGATGCCTCCTGTATACACAGAGCCTAGCATGGCCATGATGGGTAACAATTACATCACTTCATTGGCTCCAGAGAGCTCTGAATGCTCTCATTACATCTGAATAGAGAGGTGAACACCGTGTGCTGGTGCCTATAGCCATATGCTCAACAATTTTACAGCCTGGTTGTTGGGAAGAAAAGCTCTAATCGCATATTAAATTATATATATTTAGACTATAAAAGTCATGCTCAAAACGAAGATAAACACACTTGAAGTCCACCAATATTTATTTTTAATAAATTGCTACTATACACTTTTGAGGCTGTTTACATCTATTGTGTGGGTGTGAAAGCCGCCAGATGTGCTGTGAGACTTTTCAGCTCGGCTTTCTCTGGCAGCATCCTGGAGCTTTGACTAATTCCAAGGCAATGAGCATGGGCTAGAACTCCAGTCCTGTCCCAAAGAGCTGGTAGGTAAACACCCCCCAGCACTCTGTTGATGGAGACTTTCAAAATCCAGTGAACACTCCTTCATCAAGTTTCCCTTATAATTTCTGAATAAAAATCAATCTGAAATTTAGTGATTTCACACAATAACATTTACATTATTATAACTCACAGGTTCGGTAGAGATGATTCCAGAAAGACGTGGCTGGGTAGTTCTGGCTCGGGGACCTTATATGTTTACATGGGAGTGCTGGAGCATGGGGGCTGGCTGCATAGCTCTCTCTGCTTTCAATCTTCTCTACATTCTTTCTCTGTGTGAATTGCATTGGGATTTGTGAGAGCACAGGGACCTCTAGGTAGTTGGACTTACCTAGTGCTTAGGATTCTGAAGTCAAGAAGGTGGACGCTACAATCTTTCATTTCCTGGTCTTAGAAATTTAAGTCACTTCCATCACTTTCTACTGGTTGAACCAAGTGACAGGATTTTCCAGTTCCCAGAAGAGGGAAGCTGACTGAAGTTCTTAGCAAGGGAATAGCAAGGTTTAGCAAGGACATGTGACACTGGGGATACCTGCATTGACACTGTGGTTAGAAAATGCCAAAAACCTCAGAGCCCATCCACAGAGGAACAAGCAAACATATGCAGCTACCTTCAGCACAGGGACTGTGGCCAATGGATGAGAACTGATGCTAGCTGAGAGCATTCACACACACCAGTTAAAACATCTTTCCTTAGGATATAGTATAGCCACAAGAAAAAGCAGTTATTTGAAAAAAAATTTTATGAACCCATGTGTGCCAGTAATAGAGAATATAGTGTAAACCATGGCATAGGTGTTTCCATGTCTGTAACAGGAACTTCTTTTTATCTTTTATTCTCCTCAATCCATCCTTATATTAGATTTTGTAATCTTTTTATTGAACTTTTTATCAAAAGTTTCCATAAGTATAGACAATAAACTATGATAATTCCCTCTTCCACCCCTTCCTCCACCTCTCAAATCCTCCCTCCATGGAATCCCTTCCCCCTTCCAATTAGTCTCTTTTTTGTTTTGATGTCATCAGTTTTTTCTCCTATTATGAATGGGGTCATGATTTTATCCTCAGCTTGGTCACTTACCATATTTGCTTTTGTTTTCTGCTTTTGTCTTTGCTGTTCTATACTAATAGCTCCTCTGCTTGTTTATTTTCTGTTCTTCTTCCATTTGTTTCTTGGACCAGCATATTTATTCCTCTGGCCATAAAGACTTGAGTTGTCTAGTGATGAAATGCAAAAGGAAATATTCTCTCCTCCAATCCCTGATCCCTCTAAGAAAACCGTAAGTCCAGAAATGAAGAAAACAGGAAGTTACCCTGAACATGTGAAATAGGTACTGGATAGTCAAATAATTGTTTTTTTTAAATCTGAAGAGTTTAATGAATAACTGTTAGGTAGTGCCACACTTTAGGAATTTGAGAAATTGTTGAGGAACTGCAACTGGGTATGGTGGTCCATGATGGGAATCCCAGGACTCTGGAGGCTGAAGCAGGAGGCTCCTCACAATTTCTTATTCAGGCAGTGTTTCATACTGCATATAGAGACCCTGTATCAAAACAAACAAACAAACAAACAAGATAACAGAAGAATGAAAAAGAAAGAATTTGCACACTTTCATATTGACTTTTTTAAAAATTGAGTAGAGTAACAGAAACCTTAGCAGCAAACACAAAACCTTGTCAGAAACTCTTTAGCCATATTCTAAATTCAACAAGCATTCTTGATAGTCCATGAGGTGCCAAGTTCCGTGCTTGATTCCTGAGACAGATCAGAAGCAAGATGAAAATAAGCTCTTAAATATAGGATGAAAATTAAAGGATACTGTAGGTTCTGCTAATTATAAACTCAACATCTTATTTTGGAGATGTTACAAAACATTGTGGTAACTAAAAGGCTAGAGAAATCTGAAGTTCAGATCTAGACACAGTCTAAAAGTGGAAGGCAGTCAAAACCAAGGATACCCAACATAGCCTAAAGCAGAAACACAGAGACTCTTAAGATCTCAACAGTAAAGCAGACTTAAAACTCACCCACCACGACTCAGGGAACTTTGTGGAAAAAGGAGCGGAAACATTGTAAGAGCCATGATGGGGAAGAGTTCCAGAGACTTTGCCCCCCTTAACAGCACACAAAGAAAAAAAATGGTTACTGCTTGTACAATTCATAACCCATTTCATGAACTGGTCCAGCAATCCTACTAAGAAGGGCCCTCAACAGGTTGGGGACACAGAGGAGGGAAATAGGGGTGTAATCACAAAACTTGCTTATATAATGTATCTAATTATTAACAATAAAAATGTTTTAAAAAGTGTTGATTTTTTTCAGCAATATCCAGGTTGCCTCATTGCTCAAAGTTATTAGTTGAATATCTGCAACCCAGTTAAGCATTCTAACCTGCAATAAGTGTTCTTATTCAGTGATTTTCAATTCTGGCTTTTTATTGTATGGGTATCTGTGTGGTATATGTGCATATGTATTCATATGCATAAGAGCACACGTATAAGAGAGAGGCATGTGCATGCATGTGTTGGTGCATGTGGAAGCCCAAAGTCAACATCAGGTATCTTCCTCAGTCACTCTACTTTATCATCTTTCACTAAACAAGGAGCTCAGCAATTCAACTAGCAGGGTAGCCAGCAAGCTTCGGAGATCCTCCTGTCTCTGTCACCCTAGTGCTGGGATTATAGACAAATGCAACACCACAGTTGGCTTTTGTATGGGTGCTGAGGATCCAAACTCAGGACTTCAAGTTTTTGTGACAAGTACTTTACTGACTGAGCCATCTCCCCCACTTATCAAACTTGTATTTTTCTTAAACAAACTAGGCACATACAACAATGAATTACTAACTACCAAGCTAAATCACTCAAATCATAATAGGTGATGGTAAGTCCAGGATAGCAATTTGTTTCTGACCTTCCTGAGTTATTTTTAATATGTGACCAGCACTGCTAATGTCTGACTTCACAGACTCATACTTCCCTTTCTGTTAGTGTACCATTCCATCTGCTGCCTGGCTGCTCTTGGAGTTCCCTGATTATCAGAGTTGAATGCACTAGAAGCTCGTTTCAGAAGTTTAAGATACAGGTACTGTGGTTCTCAATCTGAGGTGTGCACTCATATATCCTAGCAAATATCAATAAGAATTCATGCTTGAGTGCTATACCCTCCCTTATCAACAATTTGGTTCAGCTAATATGGCATATGGCCTGGGCATAAAATATATCCATTGATCAATAGGTGATTCTAGTATGTGCTTATGTTGAAGAAATAATCCCCAAGAACATTTCAGCATTAAAGACTTAATTATTGAGTCAAGTAGAACTGAAATGTAGAGAAAGAGCTAAGTGTTTCAGGTGACAAGCAGAGGAGAAAGCAGTGAGGAGACTGGGAAGATGGACAAAACATATTCCCGGGCTCAACCCACTACAGGCCCCTTGGAATGTGGTAAGAGTGATTCCTTTTTTTAAAGGAAGCAAAAGATCAGGGTTGTATCTTTATGTGCAGCCCACCAATTCTAAAGTTTTGGTAACAAGTTAATTTTATAGGACTATATAAATCATTTTATAGAACTATATAAAATAGAGGTCTAATATCTAGAACCTACAAAGAACTCAATAAATTAAGAAAATATCAGACAGCCCTCTCAAAAAAATGGGCCTCTGAGCTCAACAGGGAATTCTCAGAGGAGAAAATACAAATGGGCAACTCTCACTTAAGAAAATGTTCATCATCATTAATCATCAGGGAAAAGCAAATCAAAACAACAATGAGATTCCACCTCACTCCAGTCAGAATGGCAATCATTAAAAAATCTACCAACATAGATGTTGGCGAAGATGTGGGGGAAAAGGGACCTCATTCACTGCTGGTGAGAATGTAAATTGGTTCAACCACTAAGGAAAGCGGTGTGGAGGCTCCTGAACAGGATGGATATAGAACTACCAGTTGATCCAGCTATCCCTTTACTGGGCATCTATCCTCAGGGCTCCTTGTTTCAGCACAGAGACATCTGCACAACCATGCTTACAATTCGTAATAGCTAGCAATTGGAACCAACCTAAATGCCTATCCCTGGACAAATGGATATAAAAAATGTGATACATATACATCATGGAATTCTACTCAGCAGTGAGGAAAAAATGATATAATGAAATTCACAGAAAAATGGATGGACTTGGAACAGATCATACTTAGTGAACTCACACAAGAACAGGGAGACCAATGCCACATATTCTCCCTCATCTGTGGCCCCTAATCAGGTTAAGCTTGAACAGTAAGTAAACATGACTAGTTATTCAGGAGACAGACAAAGGGGACAGAAGGAAATGGAGACGGGGGGAGATATACAAGAAATGAAAATCACAAGAATCTGACTCCATAGAATCTTTTCCTTTGTACAAGTTCCTGAGGTAGCTGGGGCATCGTATGGTAACAAGGGCCCCAGAGAGGGGGGTGGAAGCCTACCTATAGTACAAATGATGCTAATCTTTGGCTCCCTGATCTAGTAAGTAGTTACCTCCCACAATGGGCTGTTGATCAGATTGACCTTCATGGTCCCTAAAATAAGACAAACTTTTATCACAGCTCTTGAATACCCACCTCAGGCAAAAGATGGGACCCTATTGCTGAAGATTCCAGACTGCTATCACACACAACATTGAGAGACACTGTTGAATCCAGAAACAAAACCAGATCCCAGAAGGCTAGCCTGTGTAATTCTGGAAGGTGTTACACTAGCTGCCAGCGGAACCAGACCAGTGATGTTCTGAGAAAGCAGGGGACATTCTCGAGCTGAACTGACCGATGGCCTGAGAATGCAAAGCACACTGCTATATGGCACGGATGGGCAAGACAAGAAGTGCCCATCTGTGCAATGGTGGTGCTCAACCTGGGTAGGTGGTGAGCATCTGGCTAATTGCCTGTGAGATCCGCTCAGTGGCAGGGAACCCTTGACTGATACGGTGATCCAAAGCAACCTTGAATGGGGACCATGAACCTGATCTCCAAGAGTAATTCCTCACTAACCATGGGTCTTCAGAAAGACTACACCCTTCAAATGCTCACCAAACTAGCAATATTTGTCTCAATTGACAAATAATGATCTCACGCTCCGCTGGAGATTCTGCTTGTATTTTTTGGAAATCAATGAGAACTGTGGACAACTGAACTCCACCAAGTGGACAGGAGGTGATGGGGGGGGTACCCAAGTAGGAGATGGACCACCTCAAACTCACCATTTAGAGCCATAACACAACCTCTAAGGAAGTGGGATGATGAGCAAAAGAGACATTTCCACACCAAGGCAGATATCCTAGGGAAAGACAATGGAGATAGGCAACAATAACTATGCAAAATTTGAACTCACCCACCATGACTTGGAAATTTGAGGAAGAGGTAGCAGAACGAATGTAAGAGCCATGTGTGGGGGGAATATCTAATGCATAAAAGGGAATGTCATCCTGGTTTCAATGGTTTTCTCTAATAACTTATGATGCTGAGCATATTGTTTTTGTTAATGTATATATTTTATTCAAATAAAAAATGTTTTAAAAAGTAGAAAAAAATACATAAACCAGCTTACATGCTGCATTAATAATCTCATTCCTGGTGCAAACATGAGGCAGTTATCATCTGTCATAGGTGGCCGCCTTGAGGAATTAATGCCAGACACAAAGCACCCACATGAAGTTCCACAGTATTTGCGGATTCATGAGGAGATAATTAGAAATGGCTTCACTTCCCACTGAGCAGAGTGAACCAAGGATTAGCTTCTCTCAGTAGATTATACATTACAGAGAAAATGTCAAACAGTAAAGGAAAATGGGACACTGAGGCTTCCTGCACAAGCACCCCCACGACACTGGTGAGCTAGCTTTGCTGTCACATAGACAGCTACCAAGGAAGGTTTTTGTAACAAGGCAGAGAAGCCTCCCATTGGAGGAACTTGATCTTGTTTCTAAATATAAAGAAAAAAAGTGGGTCGTTTGCTGCTTGCTGAAGCTATTTTAGTTCAACTGGAGAAAATTAACTGTGTGCATTTTGGCAATAAACTTGTTTTGTATGGAAATAAGAAAAAAATCTAAAGTTATATCAGTAATTTTTTACACGTGTGTATTTGTGTATACATCTATGTTAGTGCACACATATGTGCATGTGTTTTTACATGTGTGTAGAGGCCAAAAGAACAACCTTGAGTGTTATTTCTCAGAAAAGTCACCCAAATATGCATGTACACACACACACACACACACACACACACACACACACACACACACACACACACCCTAGTAGTGAAGTTAGTGCTTCTACTATAGGTATGATGTAATGTTTCTGTCTCTAAAGCTTATCTTTGACTAAATCTATTGAGTTTAAGTGTAATGAAATTATACAAAATAGCTAGAGTAAACCAAACCAGATGTACCTCCCCACTGTTACCAGGGGAAAGGCTGTTGGAGCAACTAGGAGGCATTTCCAAATACACCTAGATGTTCAGCATCTGGAGGAGAGTCCAAGACCGCAAATAAAATGCTACTAGCTATGTTTTGTCAGCTGTCCAATGGGACCAGCTGTCTGCATGGTTCATATTACATAGTTACATATTAGCACTACATAAACTGCAGGCTGTGCTCGTCCAGAAAGCTGTTAACTTCTGTAAAGTGTTGTGCTGAATTCATTAAGGTTTGCATAACAACACATTTGCTGAGGAGGTTATCATAAGTGTTTCCACAGGAAAGTTTCTTGGAGACAAAACCAGAAGATCCATCTTCCTCCTTATTTGAGTGACAGTGCCTTAACGGCATGACCCCACTCTCATTCATACACAAGCATCTAGCTCTGTGGTTCTGAACTTCAGACGTAGATGGCCAGAAATCCAGCCATCCCACAGAAACTATCTCAGTGGCTTTGAATGAATTATTTTTAAAAAAGAAGAATATGATGCCTTATTTTCTAAATTCTTTATGTTCCAGGGCCCAACCTTGGAGTTACTAAAAACTATATAGCACATAAAATATAATCACTAATTGGTAGAGAGCATTATTTCACCTCTTTTCTCACTTAAATCACTAGTATAATTTTACTAGTAATAAAAGCAATACCTAATTTTAATGTCATATACATGTTTTATACATATTAGCTTACTGTGTGTCCATACTACCAATAAATATTTAGTAATGTATACTTCTGGTATGTGTATGATGGCCTTACCTGAAGCAGGTAAATTAAATTAATCCCTTGATGGATTCACAGCGTGGTGATATTTGAAGGTGGTGAAATATAGAGGTTGAGGCCCAAGTGGAGGGCAAAGCTAGGTTATTGCTCCATTACATCAATATTTCTCCATAATGAACACTGTGTAAATCATATATATATATGTATATATATATAGTCATTGGATATTTGCATAAAGGTTCTATGAGTAATCAGCTTTGGAAAACAGTTTAAAGCTCTTTTCATAATGGGTGAAAAACAATGACAAAGTTCATATTATTTTCTTCTCCTAACAACATAGATTTGAGATCACTACATAAATAAAATAGTTCTTTATATACCAACCATTAAACCTTAAAAGTTAGTAATATTAATGCCTTGCCTTTTAATAGGGTTATAAACTTCGCAAAGTACTTTAGATATATTCTTTTTAACAGGTACTGGGACTCCAAGCCAATGATAAATTCATGAAAGATGTAATATTTTCTGTTAAATGGCTTTCAAAGATTTCCAACTTTTCCTCTTTTGCAGGCCCCTATGAGTCATATGACTTGGTGGAAAACCAAGTGGTATCTTTTTTTAAAATATTTTATCTATTCATTTTCAAGCAGAGAGAGAGAGAGAGAGAGAGAGAGAGAGAGAGAGAGAGAGAGAGAGAGAGAGAGAGAGAGAGAGAGAGAGCGCCCCGCCCCAGGGCCACCACTTTGTGGGTCTGGCATATGTGGGTACTGGGGAATTGAACCCGTGGCCTTAGGCACTGGAGGCAAGTGTCTTAACCGCTGAGCCATCTCTCTAGCCCCTAAGTGGTATCTTTGACGTCACTGAATGTAGAGTTGCCCAATCTTATGTTCCTGTCTAGTCTCTTCTCTTGCTTCAAGAAGTCTCTGACCTTGGACAAGCTATAAACTTCTGGGAGCTATAGTTTCCCCTATTAAAATGAAGCTAGTAATATCCATTATTCAAAGATATTAAAAATGCCTTTCTATGGAAGGAGCCTGACCATGTTAAATAAAACTACAGAAACCAGGGCTTCTTTTTATTGGAATCTCTCATTCTTTTATCCAGCTGCAGTTAGGTTTGGTCAGCCATAACTGAAACAGAAATCTTTGTGAAGAGGTGGCTCTGAACTGTGGAAGTAGCCTGAGTGAGGCAGAGGTTTTCTATAAGGGACCACAGGCAGGTCAGCTCCTGTCAGCAGGCATGAGTCTCTCAGTAGATTATTGTCGATGGTGTGACAGTTCTTATGGAGATAATAGGGCTTGAAGTCAGTTACCTGTAGGGAGGTACATAAATGCGATATTTGTGCCTAGGGTCAAGAGGAAAATGTAGAATATATGTCTTTTTCCAATGCAAGAGTAGCAGTGTGGATCCCCTTGGAAGACAATCCTTTGCACAGGACATTATTGGAGTCTTTTTATTATTGCATAGGCCCAAGTGGTGTGGAAGTGCTGAGTATTCTACTTCCTCTGAACGGAGAGATGGTTCCCTATGACAATTTCAGAAAGGTGTGAGTGTGATGGTGAGTATTCTATGTTGACTTGACTGGATAGAGAAATGCCTATGAGATTAGTAATGAATACTTCTGGGATGTGTATGATGACCTTTCCCGAAGCAGGTAAATTAAATTAATCCCTTGATGGATTCACAGCATGGTGATATTTGAAGGTGGTGAAATGTAGAGATTGGGGCCCAAGTGGAGAAAGCATGTCACTGGGGAAATGTCTTTGGAGCTATATCTCACCATATCACCTTCCTGAATCCTTTTTCTTTCTGTTTCCTGGCTGCCATGATGTGAAATGCTTATTCCTCCATGGACTCCTCACCATGGTGGGCTAAACTGACTGACACAGTCATACAAAATAGATTATTCCTACTTCGTGGTGGTTTGATGTGAAATGTCCCCCATGACCTCAAGTGTGTGTGATTAACCTTCATACTGAGTCCCCAGCTGGTGGAGCCCACCTGGAGGAGGTATGTCACTTGGGGGGGGGGGTATCTGGAGGTTTATCAGCCTAGTCCTTTGGGTGGTCAGAGCTAGTTTGCTCTCTTTGCTCCCTTCCTGCTGCCGATATATGAAGGTGTGAGCCAGTTTCCAGCTCTGCCATGCTAAAATATCCCCTTGTAACTGTAAGCCTGAAATAAACTACTTCTTCCCTTAAGCTACTTCTGGTCTGGTGTTTTGTCCCAACAATGAGAAGGTAACTGCCCCATCCTTCAAGCTGCTTTACATCAGTATTTTGTCACTGAGACTCAAAAATCTAATACAGAGAGAATAATTTGAAGAGGATGCTAACTTATGACTTAAAAATGCATATCATCATAGACTTGTATGAGCCTACTTCTGTTATAAATGTGAGTTATGGGGAAAATATTAAGCACCCAGAACATCTAATGTGACCTTTCCTCCTTCTATTCTTGTAGAAGTATTTCTACTTGAATAGGACACTAAATACATTGCTGATCTCTGCTCTGGCTCTTGTGGTCAGCTGTATGTTCTACCTAAGATCTAGTGGATTTGAATTAGCGGTGAGTTATGGCTAAAGCTGTGGTGTGTTGGTTCATAGAGTGGACCATCAGAGAGAAATGATGGGCTGTGGACATGGGGTTTTGCTGTCTGATTATTCTACAGATCCATAGAGAGTCTCTGCTTTGGCACCTATTACCGTGCCTGAGTGAGGAAGTTTAATATCACTTAAATCACAAGATTTGTTAAAAATAATTAATTCCCTTATCTTCAAATAAGCCTTTCTTCCTTTCTTCCAAAAATTAGAATGTACGGAAAATTTAAAAACACTTATTCATTTATTATTTAGGAGGACAGGCAGAGAGAGAGAGAGAGAGAGAGAGAGAGAGAGAGAGAGAGAGAGAATGAACACTATGGGCACACCAGGCCCTCTTGCCAGTGCAAACGAACTTCAGATACATGTGCCACTTTGTGCATCTGGCTTTATGTCAGGGTACTGGGGAATCAAAACAGGGCAAGAAGGCTTTGAAAGCAAGTGCCTGTAACAACTGAACTTCTCTCCAACCTCAGAAATTATATATATATATATATATATAAAGTCAAACACACTTGATATTCATTTGAACATTGCCATGAATGATTCAGACAAGTGAGAACTCAGGTGACATTGTTTGACTACGTTATGTTTTAGGACATGGTACCCATATGCCCATTCCCATAACAGGCATCTATGAGATGATTAGATGCTCAGTGTTCTGCAGCGTTTCCAGAGCTGTGTTAACAGCATTGCTTTGAAAAGCATTTGTCAGGAAGGAAGGTTGATGCTCTATCAGCAGTGGAAAGCCAGGAGAGAGAGAGTCCTATCTGTTCTGTGCACACCCCTAGGAACATTCTCAACCAAAACTGCTTAGTGTCCACTTACAGGCTTTATGCATGCAATTTCTACACGATTTGTCTCTGTAAAGGAGAATCAATTTTCTTTACACTTATTTAACAGCCTTTTCTCATTTCTCTGAAGTGGAAATGAACATTTGGGACTGGAAATTTTTCCTTCCTGTGTGTTTGATCTTGTCAGAAACATTACAAATGATCTTCCTGAACTAGTATTTGTAGAAAACAAGGTGATTTTAAAAAATGACTGAGCACATGATATTCTTAAAAGTGATTTCTGCATATGGCTGATTATATGTTACAAATCCCAAGGAAGGACCGTGAGAGTTGAAGTTAGACATACAAGTTTATATTTTGTCTACCCTTAACACAGACTGGGTAATGCATGAAAATTATTTAAATTGTCTGTACCTAAACTTACTCTTGCATAAAGTAAGAATTGCAATATTTTTTCTGGGCCTTCGGTGCACTAAACTAACACTAGAAATGCATGATACAAAGGAAAAGTAGAAAAATTCTGACATAAAGGAATACAAAGACTATGAGGAAATGCTATGGAGACAGAAGAAGAGAAAAGAATCCTGGAAGAAAAGGCAGTTTTTTTTAATGAATTAAAAAATCCTAGTAAATGATCAGAGAATGTCTTGGGATATACTGTTAATTGTGAATTTCTTTCCTCCCACACTTTCTAGAACGGTCATTGCCCGTGCTATGCCTCATCATGGTTGGTCCAGGGAACAGAAGCCCTGTCAGCATGCTCTTCTGGTATGGTGGGCTATCAACACAGTGGGCATGGAGACTGACTGGTGAGACAAAATAAACCTTTCTTTTCTTAAGTTGTTTTTGTCAAGCATTTTGTCACAGCAATGAGAAAATAACCAGTAGAGACACTGTAGAAGTCAGGATACCAGGAGGTCAGCTTCATAAAAAATGTTCATACAGTTGAATAGGCTAAATTCCAGTCTGAGGCCTGTAGTAAAGCCCTATGTTGTCACACAATTCACATTTCTCAACTTCACTTTGTAATTGTTCACTAAATCATCTCATTTAATCTTCCTAATCACTCTGCCTACAGGGCTTGTCACACTCTGTTTTGTAGTTAAGGAAAATAAGTCTATGAAGTTCCATGCCCATCCCTAGGGACATTCTCAACCACAATCTTCATGGTTTCAAGTTCTTTCAATAGGACATGTTTTCTCCACATTCCATATTTTTAGCTTTATTTGAAGAGAAAGAATAATGAAGAAACTCTGTCCTCTGCACATCTTGCTCCCAAGAAGAGTCAAAATTCCTCATTTGCAGTGAGTCAAGAAGTGATCACTTGTGCAGTAGAGGCACCAAAACCTAGGAGGGAAATCAAAGGCTTTCAAATTGGCCAAGAGATCCACTCAGTGACAAAAACCCTTGATTGGAATTGGGATCCAGGGCAAAATCTTATGGGGATTAAAAACCTGGGCTCCAAGGGGAAATTCCCATTACCAGAGAACTACAGGGAGGCTACACTCAATAGAATCTTGCAAATTAGCAATGTTTGTCTCATTTAAACTATACTGATCTCACTCTCTGATGGAGATTCTGTTTGTATTTTTTCAGAAGGCAGTGAGAGAGCCGTGGTCAACCCAACTCCACCAATGGGATGATGGCCAACATCCCGGCAAAGGATGAATCACCCAGGCCTATCATGTAGGCCTCAAATGAAACTTACGAGAAAGTGGTGAGATAAACAAGAGACCAATCACCACAGCAAGTCAGATAACCCAGGATAGGTCAATGAGGCAGACGCCAACGATATCCAACACAACCCAAAGCAGAAAGTCCAGAGACACTTAAGATCTCAACCATAAAGCAGACTTGCCTTTGTAAGTGTACTTTCCTTTCTATGAAACTGTGAAAGGAAAGAAAACATGGTAGGTTCCACCAACAACAACCCTGCCTTGAACCCTCGCCCATAGGTTCTGATCCTTCCCAGGCATGGAGCCATGGAAGAAGCTCAGCTGGTTCCTGTAGAAGAGACGCTGGCTAACTTTGTGGTAAGCCTTCCTGTTGGAATTATGCAGGAGAAAACCACGAGGGACAGTGAGGACATTCTTTGTCCTCCTCCTTAGGACGCAGATGGTAGCATTCTTCCCAGAACCCTCTGCCACACTCGACCTCTGCTCTGCCCACCTCTCCAATGTACCCAGCTTTCTTCCTCAGCCATCTCCATGTGTCCTCCCCCAGATTGAATATGTGCTCTACCAGACTGAATAACCCAAATCCCCCTAAAATCTCTTTCCACCCTCACACTACAGTTCCCCCTACCATGTGATTCTCTCCTCATATTCTGATTTATATTTAATTTTCTGTTGGGCAGAAACTGATACTGAGACTGTTTTGAAGGCTGCTATTGAGCAGTTCTCCTGAGACAAATGTAAATGAGGACATGGTAAGTTGAGTCCTCTTTGGAGCTGTGAGTGGGGTGACTGCAGAGATAGCCACAGAGTTTGTCATACTATATTCTCTTCATCTATATGCTTCTGTCCTCATAACATTAGGGGATTTGATTTTTCACAATTCCTTCCTTTGTTCTTTTAATATGCACTAGCGTGAGCCTGTGGATCTTCTGGGAGCCATTACTATCTCTCCCTTTGAAAATCAGCACAGCAAAAGACTAGGCAGAGTACAATCATTGACCTCATAAAACTCACTGTATAAGGGAAAAGCAAACAGGTGAATCCACACTATATCATTAGGACTTTCTGGAAAAGACAGTTCATCTGGCCTAGCATGAGAAGACCCAGTCTGGAGCTAATTACTTTCAAAGGAACCCTGAAATATTAGCCGTGGGGAAAGGGAGGCAGTAACCATGCTGTCTAGTCCTTGTGGGGAAAGAAAGCACAGGTAGACTCAGTCAATCAGCATTCTGTGGGATGGGAGGAGCGGGTAGGAGGTGTGGATGTGGGAAACGAGGCTGAATGCAGTTACCTTTCTGCATCTTTGCAGGTACTAGATGATTCCACAATACTTAGGCACTCAACATCTCTCTGTCTCTTTCAGCTCTTAATTTCTAATGAACAAATAAAGAACCAAGTGGATATTCCAAAAGGTGAGTAAAATAAGAATATATGAATAATGGCTGTTAAAAGCATTAGGGGAAAAGAGACATTCCTTTTTAAAATCTCCATATTTCGTAGGTGCCCGTGAGATTGCTTGTTAACTGCTTTAAATGGAAGCACCTTTTGGGATAACCATAACTTCTCCTAAAGAATGAGAGAAGTGGGAGAAGCTCGAATGATGGGTCACAGATGCCCTTTTTTAATCAAGGTAAGTTGTTGCTAAACAGGTCCATTATGCATGCAATGCAGCACGCCAAGCAGAGAACAATGGTTCACAAATGAGAGGCAACTTATTCACCAGGAGGCTGAATGTGGGATAGGCAAGCAGATCAAATATCAAGTTAGGTCTCTGAGGAGAGAGAGATTGAGAGAGAGAAAGATGAGAGAGAGAGAGAGAGAGAGAGAGAGAGAGAGAGAGAGAGAGAGCAGAGAGAGAGCCACCACCACCAACACCTCCTCTAAAAGCAAGCACACTCAGGCAGCCAAACAGCAAGGACCCCAGGCAGAGCTCAGACTGGAATTCCAGATGCTACCTTTGGATCTGCCCATTGTGACACCGCTCCAGCCAGGCAGCTGGAGAAAAGCTTTTAATAAATCTCCTGTATCTACGGGGGGGGGGGGGGGGGGGAAATCCATTCAAACGACCACACCATTTTCATGCTTTTTACATCATTGTGTGCTATTATGAGGACATCCAATGTCTATTTAGGAACACTGTTGACTCCTTTACTATGAATTACCCTCCACACACTCCATTCTGGGTTGTGGCTTGTTCTCTCCACCTCCTCACCCTTCTGTCTGTGATACACATTTGACCATTCAGTGAAGACCTGGGGCACCAGAGCTGAGTTTTCAGATAAATAGTGTTAGCAGATTATTTTCACAGGAGCCCTTAAAAATAGATGTATCCAGTGCATCCAATTACTATAATTGTAACTCTTCAAATGTAAATACCTTTCACAAGTTGCAGCTCTGGTGACTGGATCTTGTAGGACCCTCCTGCTTTCCCCTTGAGAAGCAGCATGAAGCTGGAATTCTCAGTTTTCCAAAGCAAATTGCATGCATTTTCCAAAGGCAAATTATAGACCAACAGCATTCCTATAGAATAGAAAACCAAGTGAAAGGGAACACTGCTGTGTTTGACGACTCATAACTTCAAACCAAATTACCCTATGAAACATTATTAGGACATTGGAAGAATTTCAAAAGGCTCCGTTAATGGGTGTATTGAAAATAAAACACAGCTTCAAATCCCAGAGCAGACCTTCATTCCTCAAAGGTTCAATATTGAATTAGTTGTGAAATTTTCAAGGTGTGAGGAAAATTAAATTCATGCAGTTCATAGGCTGAAGCATGCAAAAGTTTTCATGCATTTTTGTCCTTATATGCCAAGGGCCATTAAGCAATTCTGAATTTATACTGTGTCTGAAAAAAGAGAATGTTGCAGACAGCTTTCTAGTTGCTGCACAGAGAGAACCCAAGCAAAAGCGGCTTGTA
>PVHP010011059.1:18610-45140 GCA_004024765.1 Zapus hudsonius
ACCTCTGCCACAGCACTGCAAACAGCGGCAGGAAGGTGTGCCAAACACTGGCAAGGGGAAGCTGGCTTATAACCCCATAAGCCCACCCCCAACAACACAGCTCTAATGAGGTTCTAATTCCCGAATTGCCATCAGCTGAGGATCGATCAGAACACATTCAATTGTTTGTGGGGGACACCTGTATCAAACCATGACAGAGAGCATTGGCCATTATAAGCACATACATTCATACACACACACACACACACACATATTAAAAAGGATAAGTTTCTGAGTTCTGAGTCAGACATTTCATTGCTATGACAAAATGACTGCCATGAACACCTTAAGGGGGAAAAGACCTGTTTGGTTTTGGCTTATGATTTCAGAGGTACTTGGTCCTATTCTCTTAGCTCTAATAGCACATTAGTACCAGTGTGTGGAGAAGGCTGTTCACTTCATAGCAAATTGGAAGAAGAGAAAGACAGGACCCCCTGGGGCCCTTCAAGTGCATAAACTGTTAGGACCCCGGACCCCCGACTCAAAAGAAGACTCTGACCAACTCTCCTATGCAACATGCAAAGGGTTTTATTAAAAATAACCAGGCATGCCCAGGGCTCAAGTGCGTATCCATAGCCAGACAGAGGCAAAAAAGGCAAGAGCCAAGTTCAGCAGATCCTTTAAAGGAATCCAAACATGTATCACAATTCAGGGAATCTTTACAGGCTTTTCCAGTAACCTGGGCATTTGCACATTCTTTCCATATCTATAGAACCCATGGCCAGGCCATTCTCAGTCTTAACCACAGATGCAAGATTACAGGGAAACAAAGGCAGGATTATAGGAGTAGGGTGAGGTGGGGGAGGCACTTACCAACATACCATTCTGGGGTAGATATTTCACTTTCTAATTTTTAATTTTTCTCTAACAAAACTCCATGATCCACTTCCTCCAGTTTGGACCAACCTCCTAAAGTTTTCTGAACTTCTCAAAAAAGTTCTTCATCTAATCCTACCATCCGACCATAGGCAGATAGCTAAGATCCTGGCAAGAGATGAGCTACTACAGCCATATCGTGGAGGGTCCATGTGGAATCCTGCAGAGAATGATGGGATAAACAAGGGACCCACAGCCACAGCCATTCAATCAACACAGGATAAGCCAGGGTGACAGAAACCAACAATTTTCGACACAAAGACCCCTAAGCTCACAACATTAAAACAGCCTTAATACTCACCCACCACGACTCAGAGAACTGAGCGGAAGAGGGGGCGGAAAGATTGTGAGAGCCATGGTGGGGGAGAATTTCAGAGGCATGGCACCCCTCAGTAACAACATACTAGGGCCAGGAGAACCTGGCTGAGTACTAGGCTATCCACGGTCCCCTGCTACAAGGACTGATCCAGACGGCCCACAGAGGAGGATATCCAGCTGACTGGGGTGCGATTGGGGAATTGGGGATAACAACTCTTTGTTTGCCCACTATATATATATATAAATATATATATTTCTCCATGGATGTCAAACATTCAGCATGTGAGCCTATGGAGGACATTTAATTTCAAACTATCACAGTAAGTAAAATACTAGTATGTGCTAAAGAATAGGGAATTGCAGATGATCATAAAAGCCAATCACAAATCACTCTCCATGGTTCTGTAGTGTGGGATGCTGTCAGCAAAATAAGGGCAGACATAGAACTTAAGTTTAAGTCTCAACATGTTCTTCAGAAGAAAAAAATATGCTACCATATAAGGATAACATGTTGTTGCTTTTTTTTTTTTTGCAGTATGAAATTAGATATAGGCTTCCCTCACTATGGAGTTAAGGAATCAGAATTTTCCCTCTCCGTTTTCTGGAAGTTACCTCTCCTAGGAGACTGAGCACTAGAGAGGGCCTTTCAACCGGTATCTCTTGATTTCTCCCTATGGTTCTACTGGGATGGCGGGAAGGGTCAGAAAGCCATGAAAAGGGAAGAAAAGGGAAGATCTCTTCCTACCCACTCTAATGCTGAGGGTCTTTTTGGTCCTGTCATTGGCAGACAAGTGTGCTGTGGCAATGAGGGTGGTGTTTCACCAGGGCCTGACATTATTCCTCCCCTGCTTCCAGAAGGCTGAGGAGTGATCTTCTCTCTTTTGCCAGTCTCAAGGTATATTAGTCACTTATCTTGCTGCTGTGATAAGATGTCTGACAAAACAACTTAAGGCGGAAGGAATTTTTTCCACTTTGCAGCAGCAGGGAATGTTGTTTGTTTGATGGGAATGGCCTGCTGGGCAGCAGGAGCTGGAGGCAGCTGGTCATGTGACATCCAGAGTTACGAAGCAGGGAGTGAGGAATGCTGGTGTTCACTCTCCTGCTTTTGATTCAGTCTGGGTAATGAGCCCATGGGATGGTGCCAGTCACAGAATGAGTCCTTCTACCTCAGTTGATCCAATCTAGAATTCCCTGGTAGACATTCCCAGAGATTTGTTTCCATGGTGATTCTAAATCTCCTTTAGGTGATAAAACTATCACACTCGGTCTCTGCATATACCTTGTGGATTCCTAAGCCTTTCCAAGTCTTAGAAAGTGAATATTTTGTTAAGAAATTCCTTTGAAAAATCCCAATTGAGCTTGCATAGTATTTGTGGTGGGGTTCTGTCTGATACAAAAATTGCTGTGCATATTCTAGCTCTCGCCTACAACTGGAGTGCATATCCTGTATTTAGAGACAAGCTTCATCCTGTGACTTAATGTGAATATAATCAGAATACGTTGGCTCTAAAACTGCTATGAAAACAATTTCAAGGGAGCGAGTCCCTTCTCCACTCAGGAGGTGAGCCCGCCTGTGATAGGAATGGGTCTGAGTCTAAAGGGTACCTGCTCAGACTTCCAGGCACTTGTGTCAGAGAACAAAAGATTAGACACATGGATTGTGATAGAAATAGAGACAGTTTATTCAGAAAGAAAAAAAGGAAAGCATTCCTGAAAATGGAGAAGTGCCAGAGAGCTGGGTCAGGCTCAAGACTCAAAACTTTCAACACTGACAGACCCAATCTTTTGTGAGTCATTTACATTATATCTGTTCTCTTGTACATTCAGAGAACAGTGGGATTTTTCCCACACATGTCTGTTTTGTTACATGTTGCCCAGGTGGGAAAGGAATTCCAGGTTTTGCCAGCTGGCACCTTTTACATGCTAATCTGGATGCTTTCTTCCTCTTATCTTTACCCTCTTGTCACACACCTATTCATGGATCCTTTCTGACACATGCCTATGCACAGAGACTCCCTTAGCAAGAGCCTCCTCATGTGGGTGCCTCAAAGCTTTCTCTGGACTAGACTGCCTGTGCCCTGATTGGGGTCTTGATCTCAGTATCATGCAATAGTGTGGTGATTTGATTCAGATGTTCTCGTAGTCAGACACACGCTGCTGGGATAAATCTCCAAACCAGGCACAATTTTGGGGAGGAAAGAATTTATTGAAGTAACAGACCCAGGGAAAGTTAAGGAAAAAAGGCTGGCCCTCTTTTACAGAAGCAAGCAGAGAGTGAGACAGAAGCCGACCACTAGCACCTTAAGTAAGCAAGCACATTGTAATTCACAAAATGCAGATCTGCCAGGCCCTGGTTCTGGCTCTTCTTTTGCATATCTATCCCTAGTATTTTGCATTCAATTTAGAAAGGGCCAGTCCCCAGGAGGCTAGGCCAAAGTGATATTTCCTGCAGCCAGAAGCCTGGAGACAATTAAGAATTTAATAAACACAATTATAATAAACTCTATTGGGGGACATTATTCAAACTACCACAGGTGTCCCCCATAAACATAAGTGTTCTGAATGCTTGGTCCCCAGCTGATGGAAATCTGGGAGTTAGAACCTTGTTGAGATGTGTTATTTGGGGTAGGGTTATGAGTATTATTGGCAGTTGCCTCTAGCCAGTATTTGGCACACTTGTCTGTTGGTATTGTCCACCTGAGGTGATGTCCAGCCTCTGCTCATGCCATCATTTCCCCTGCCATCGAGGAGCTTTCTTTTGACTCTGTAAGCCAAAATAAACCCTTCCCTCCACAAGCTGCTTTTGGTTGAGTCTCTTTGTGCCAACAATGAGAAAACCAATTGCAATGAGCATCATTACATACCGAGTTTTTCCAGGCCAAATCCTGGTTTTGGAACGCCAGCATCTGCACCCCTACAAACTGGGGTTACAAAAGTGTATGGCTACACCTAGCTTTCTACATGAATTCTTGAGAGATGAACTTGGCTTGATCCATCTCCAGAGGCCCTTATACCTCATCCTTAAGAGCACCTAACTGCTGATTCGTCTTTGCATGCCTGAACTATGATTTTTTTTTTCACAGAAAACATTACTTTATTAACTGCGTTTGCCAAAACACGAGGAGTGTGGAGGGTTCCCTAAACACAGCCCCTGGCAGGGGCCAGGGTCCAGAACCCCCATGAGTGAGCAGGACAGTTGTAGTGAACTATGATTTTTAATCTGGTCTTTTGGGGTCTAGTACAGAAGCCTACCCTGTAGCAGTAGCCTCCTATTATTTTATTTAACACCGGTTAAAATTTCAGACATGTCAGAGCTTTCTTCATGAGGAAACTCATTTCTAGAACCCAAGCCTTCCATTAGTATGACATTCCATCTTGTTAAGGATCTGTAATAGTGGGGACAGAAAGGCACTTTGTGTTCCCCTTTCTTCCTTTGCTCAGATTTCTGTCAGTCCATTGGCCCTCAGGGTACTTCTGTGGCCACCTAAGGTTGTGGTTTGCCACTCTGGGGCCATCTACAAAGACTTCATGAAACCTCACTAGCTCTCAGTGCTGATGCTTCTTTTCTCTGGACACAGTGAGGGGCTTACTTATTCTTCAGAATTCCTCCTTGCTAAATCTCCATCCTGAAACATTTCTATCGTCACACTGGGAATTTCCACTAGACTTACTGAAGGTGTTAGGAAATCATGAGAACGCTTAGGAGCCTCAGTGATTTCCATAAAGGAAACATTCTTCTTCCAGTTGCTGGGTATGTATCCTCTCCTTCGTTCCTACATGTTCATTCATGCACACATGTATGCACACATGCACACAGGTAGCTGATAAAAACTGTGAGAACTAATAACTTCCTTGTTTAGGTATGGAATTTCAACAAGAGAACATTTATGAAAGGAATTTTCTCCCATGGAAATTTAGACCAAATATTATTTTATCTTCTCAATATTCAAAATGTGAATTTTCTTTTTTTCTCTCTGTTCTGACTTGAAGTTCATCATTTTGGTGAAGTCCAAGGTCATGTTCTCTTTCTTCATTCACTAATGACTGCAACACCCTCATCCCAGTTTAGAAGAAATTGCTGATCACATCTTCAATCAAAAGCCTGATAATGATAAAGAGTTAACCCCTGTGCCAGCATGAAAGAAAAAGGGGAAAGAAAACTGCTAGTATTTCATTATTCTGAAGAAACACTGCACCACCTGAATGTTAGCATTTAATTGTCACTCCCTAGAAGACTTCATTTAAACTCCTTTCTTTTCCCTAAACACATCTGTGATCACATTCCTGCTTGGGACACATTTAGTAGAAACTGCTGGTTGCTAATGACAACAATCATACTTAATTGTTCATCTTGACATACTCCAGCACTCTATTAAGCACAGATTACTCTAGGTTGAATAAGTGAATAGGAGAGATGCTGGCCAAGAGCTATGAACACAGCAGGTAGGGGGAGGGTAGGTCCAAAGCTTGTTGGAGCTTCATGTCTTCCATTTCTGCCTGGGTTATCAAAACACATTTTGATTTTGTCTTGTGAGAGAGGAAAGAAGAACAACGAATTCCTTTATTTGATGTCATTTTGCTAGTTTTCCACATTTCAAAGCTATAATTTAGGTATGGAACGAAACATGCCTCTTCTTTATATGAACTTTGGAAAGGTACACAGTAATCCCATTCACTGAATTTTCATTGGATTGTCCTTTGATCTCAAAGGTATTAGTACTTTATCAGGGAAGGCAACCAAATAATTCCCTTTTATCAGTTATCAGAGCACATCTGTAACATGAATAGTTACCACAACAATACCTTAAGAGAATATTGCAGAATGTCCTGTTCATTCACATACAGTTCCATAAACATGCCATCCTTTGTTTGAATCCAATCTTGAATTTTTCTAAAATTCTTTTATTTTTATAATCAGCTTAAATCATTGGTATATGATGGCTTAACTCATTATATTTTAAGTGTTGAAGATTAGAATTTTGGATCATTTGATCAGAGATTTCAATTAACACAGACATGTGAGGCTCACGTTGGTACCCTAGAAAGGACTTTACACTCCATGGAGGTGTGCAGATATCATGTTCTATCACTGGCTAAGCACTAATGACAAAACCATCATTCAGAATTATCACTATTATGTTGCAACGAGTGTCAACATTGAGTATGAATCATAAGTTGAAAAATCAATTTCTTTATAAAAATTTTCAGTTTCAACTTATTTGAGGAAAAATATTTTAAATAGTTTTCCTCAAATAAGTTGAAACTGATTTAATTTAACACAGAATTATACATTCAATGACATACTAGACCATCCTTTCTTTAATTATTATTTCATTTATTCTTTACTTTTATAGGTTGGCTACTTTACAACTGTTTGATAAACATGTCTATGTGTCTCTAGGCACAGGGAAAGGAAGGAATTTTAAAAGTTGGAGAGAGATTTCCAAATTGTCCTTCGTAAGTTTTATAACAACATACACATCCCAATTATAGACAATAGTATGTAAATTTATTGATAACGTTGGAGGCATACTATCAATTAGTGTTTTTGGAAATATGTACCTCATGTTTTCATTTTATAGGACTCACAATTAAGACTCGGGTAAGACCTTAGACTTTGAAAACTTTTCAGTGACATGGGGACTAATAAAGACTATGAGGACTTTTAAAGTTGCACTGAATGCATTTTGCATTATGAGATAGTCATGAGTCTATGGGGCCCAGGGATGGAAGGTGGTGGTACTCTCAGTCAGTAGGGCTTGCACTCTGGCCTCCTCAAAGAATGGTTCTAGAACAGTGTCTGGTTCACAGGACATGCACACCTACAACAGGAATAGTGCTCACTAGTAGTGACATCTCAGACCTAGCTGACTCCTACAACCCTGACCCAAAAAGGCATGCTTTTAAAACTGAGCTCAAAAGCTGTGATGTTAGGAACTAAGTTCCAATGTTCCTGAGGCTCAGACACAGGATCCCCGAGGCTAGCCAATTAGGTAGGCAAGCTGAATTGAAGAGTTCTGGGTATAAGTGAGAAATCCTGCTTCAGTAATTAAGGTAGAAAGTGCTCTAGGAAGATACCTGACATTGATCTCTTTCTTGGACTCAAGTGCATGTGTACACCCACACACATGCACCCTATACATGCATACACACAGGCATGAATACAATACACATATGCACACAAAAGCAAAAAAGGTGAAAAGTGAACTTTTGCTACTGCTAATGCTCCTTCCTTAATTGCCATAACTTGGTGCTTTTCTCATTCCAGTGAGGTTTGCTTCTCTTCTCTCTTTTCCATCCACAACTGCCTTCCACTCCTGCTAACTTCTGAAGGTGAGATAGGAATCCTAGAGGGAAGTCCAGAGCATCTCACTGACTTTGCTTAATTACTACTTCATACTCCATTGGAAGAAAAGAAAGAGAGGAGAGAGAGAGAGAGAAAGAGAGAGAGGGAGAGAGAATAACATATAAGATAACATATTTAGTCATCTCTGGGAAAATTGATAGAGAATGTAGCCAAAATATATCCAGGTTCAGATGCAAATGTAATATATAGACCACATGTATTTCAAATATTTTATGATAGTTTTTAAGAAAGTTACATTTTGAAACAGTTTGCAGTAAAACAAACCTCTATTTATGGTGGTAAGTAGTAGACCACATCTTGAATTGTTTTCTGCTTTCTCTGTTGCAAACCACTCTGGGGGGCAGGGACATACCCAAGGAAGTTATTCCATAATTTGAGATGGAAGAAATCATTTAAGAGAAGTTTTACGTGATTTTGGTCCTTTATTGCTCTGTTACATACTTACCAATAACTTTCTCAAAAACTGGGAAAGACTTGCCCTTCGTTTTGTGGTTGATTTTGGGAGAAACACATGTCACTTTATTTCCCATGGAAAGAGGTGGAAGTTAGTGCAGCTTCAGCATGGGCTTCTCCTATAAATGGGAACTACAAGAAGAGATAGATGGGCTGACAGGTGAATGAATGATGCTTTTGTTGGACTATGGAAAGTAGAGTTCCAAGGTCAATTTAGCGTATAACTGCCATAATAGCACCACTGTCAAAACAGGTGTGGCCGGGAAGACGTAACATAAACCCTCTCAAATAAGGAAACTACACCTGAATGAAGTTCATTTGGGATGAATTTTAAAGTCATCATTTATTAGGTGTTTACCACACTCTCTGCATGAACTGAAGGACTCCTGTACCCATGACCAACAACCTGGGCAGTCTGTACAAAATGAGACATTTCTCTATGAAGTCCAGGAAACCAAAGCCTCTCTTCATGCCAGAATGTGTACAGAAACCCAGAGATGTGAACTGATGTACTCAGCGCTTGTTCTTCTATACCAATTCCAGCCATGTTTTAGGGCTGCCATTTAAAATAATAATAATTGTCACAACATGGTGACTTTAAACAAAAGGAATTCATTTTCATTGGTTTCTGAGAAATCCAAAATCAACATGTTGGCAGGGCCATACTTTCTGTGAAATTGTCAGGGGTGGGGGTTCTGAGACTTTCTAGCTTTTGCTGGCTTCTGTCATTTCGTAGCTCATGGAAGTGTCCACATTCCTTTGTCCACATGAACATCTCTCCTCTTTTCTGATAGTGATGCACTCACTGGATATAGGGGCCATGGTAATCCAGAATGTTTTTGTCTCAAGAAATTTAATTAATTACATTTGCAAAGATTCTGTTTCCAAGTAAAGTTGCAATGGGAGGTCTTATATGTGGACATGCATTTTTGGAAGACACTTTTAATCACCCCATACCTGAGAATTGAGATGGTATTTCCTAAGCTGTATGATCTTTCAGATGACTGAATAACTTCCACAGAAATGCTTGGTACATTGTAAATCATCAGGAATGTCCATTTTTGGTGATGCCACTCTAATATAATACATTTTGTGTGTGTTTGTGGTGTTCATGCATATTTGAAGGAGTGTGGGTACATGTAGGTGTGTGCAAGTGCACATCCATGTGTCTGTGCATGTGTGTGGAGGCCAGAAGTCACTGTCAAGTTAATCGTGCTCCACCTTATATTTTGGAACAAGGTCTCTCACTGAGTTCAGCTAGCCAGAAAGACTCAAGGATCTTCCTGCTTCTGACTCCCAGGGCTGGGATTTCAGATCCACCTTCCCCATGAGTTCTAGGGATCCACAATCAGGTCCTTTTGCTTTCTGGGCAAGTATTTTACCCACCGAGCCATTTCCTAGCCCTATCATTAGTTTTCCCAAGGAAATAAACATTCATATTTTATAAAGTATATGCAAAATACCCACTCTATTTTAGATATTGAATAGGTAAAGCATTGGCATTACACACAGGCCTTACTTTTCCCTATCTAATAGGCTGTGTGTTACCAGCGATGGCCAGAAGCATAGCCATTGTGCTGTAGAATGTGTGAGAGAAGGAAAAGAAACTTCTGGAAGCATGTGACTTGATGTGCCTCCAGTAAGTCTGCCAGGAAGATCATTTGCTAAAGTAAGCACACGGAAATGTGAGGGAAGAAGCTGCCATGGGATGTGACTAACGGCTTCATAAGTGAGGGTTCTTCATCATACTATTGTGCCTCTCAAATGAAAACTGCTTCTGGGAAAGGAATTTTTCCTTCTGTGAACACAGGCTAAGTAAAATGACGACCTTGTGAAGACAGTGTCACCAATGAGAGAACTCTACTTTGCTATAACATGATTGAGTGCTTGAAATATGCCCAACAATAGGTGCTTGAGATATTTTTTTTGACTCAGTAACTTTTGATTTAAAAGTTGAACTGTAGAAATCATATTCTATTTTTTAAACCTTTTTACACAAAGACATTTATATTGGAGATATTCTTAACAGTGAAATTTGGAGGCAATTTAATGCTCAGCATCAGCAAATTCCATTTTGATCTCTGCTTTACATTGACTATTAGATAAAATTAAAATTCATCCGTCAAAGTAATATAATAAAACAGGAGTAAATTATGTTAATAATCAATGCTGTGGTCCTTTGGGTAGATTTTCTCAGAAGTAGTTCCTCAGGCCAAGGATTTGTGTAAGATGTTTATATAAGTGATCACATACGTACGAACAGGAATAAAGGAAGAACATAACAGATTTATGGAGATGTAACTTCATAGAGTAAAAGTGAAGGCTTTCAGCACACAGCTCTGTGCACACAGTGATATGATCTCATCAGCAATGTGATAGTAAATTTTAATCACTTTCCAAAATTTGTCATACCCCTCCCCCCTCAGTATCAGCCACCAGCTCCTATAAACTACTGATCTATTTTCTGTCACTATAGTTTACATACAATTTCATAAATGGCATCAGTGTATATAGCTTTCTAAGTCTAGCTTCTTTACTTAGCCTAACGCTTTGAGATTGGGTATATTATTACACGAGTCATAGTTCTTTTTCATCATCTAGTAGTTGTCTATTGCACAGCTGCGTCCCCACACATTATCATTTTTCTGTGAAAGAACATATTGATTATTTTTAGTTTTTAGTAACTATGCATAAAGCTACTGGACATATCCATGTGGGCATACCTTTTCTCTTTTCTTGACTAAATAAACAGAATCACATTGCTGAGAAAAAAATGAAGACACGTGCTTAAATTTGTAAGTAAGTAATAAATGCACAATAATGGACTTACTCCATCACCATCTTGGAGACTAAACAAAATAAGTAAGAATTATAACATCCAAATGACCAGGACGAGTCTCTGTCATTGTCTCTGGGTTCTTCTTATGGATATTAATTCTATAGTACTTGTAGCTCTCCTTTTTGGAGAATATTCATGTTTTTGAAGAATATGCATGTTTCATGCATGAAAGTGTAAGCCTAAGATACAGGTGTTCTCAGCAGAAAGAAGAGACTAGCATGAGAAGGATCATCTGCTGCTCTCCCACTTCCTCAATTTCCTTTCCATCATATTCACTCTTCCCATAAGAGAAGTGTATTTTTCTATCTGTGATGTGTGTACCTCTCCTAAAGTGTGTTTTCCTCACTGTGATGCTCTGATCCTGTCAGTGCTAGTAACATTCCCAGTGGAGTCTTTCATTCTCTGGGTCAAGATTTATTTAATTTGACATCACTAAGAAAAACAGATGAAATAGAGAAATAGAGTAATTCTGAAATAGAGTAATTCTGGGAATTAGAGTAATTCCCTAATTCACCTTTTTTGTGTGTGGACATTCGTGTGTGTGTGTGTGTTCCTGTGGGGGGGATGTGCATGTATGCATGCATAGAAGCCAGAGAACAACCTCCTTGTCATTGCTTAAGTGCTCGCCATGTCTTCCGTCTTTGTGTGCAGTGTATGTAGTGTGTGTGTGTGTGTGTGTGTGTGTGTGTGTGTGTGTGTGTGTGTGTGTATGGAGTATGATGTCATCACAAATCAGGGCTGAGGGGGTCATGGAGTATGATGTAACCACAAAGCAGGGCTGAGGGGGTGTATGGAGTATGATGTCATCACAAAGTAAATAGATGGTGACTAAGCAATACCTCCAAGAGCTCCTTGTGGCTCCATGGCGGTGATAGCTAAAGTAGAATGAGAAGTGGGGGACCTTGAAGTAAAATATCCAAGGGGTTTTCACAGACAGACAGAGAGAACCATTGGCAATACATCCATTTTTTAAAATCATTGAGCATACTGAAATTCATTCATGTTCCTGTCCTGTTCTCTTTTTCTCCTTTTCCCCATCCCTCCCCCACTGAAGACCCTCCTCCTTCAAGGTACTCCTTCCTCTGTTTTGCTCTCTCATGCATTTCGTCCTCCATCCTCCATGTCAAAATGTTGATTTTTCTCAGCACAGGGTAGGTCTTGTGTGGACATTGGTAGCCACTATGGGGTCTTGAACCCATCAGTTGGTTCATGTTACTTCCCATCCTGTGGCCCTTCTGTTCTTCCCTCCCCTCTTCTCCACAGTTCCCCAGGCTTTGTGGGGCATGTTAGGTATCTCCTGCTGTGTCTAGCTCTTGGCAGCCTCTTATTTTCTGCTTTGATGAGCTTTGAGTGTCCTCAGTGACAATCTCACTTTTGGTTAGAAAATCTTGTTTTTTGAGATGACAATGAATACAGAGGAGACCCGTGACTCTTGAAAATAACAATAAGAGAAAGCCCTGGGCTTAGCACAGGAAGGGCAGCTTCTATCACACCCCCGGGCCTCAGGGAATATTGCAGAGGAAGGGCTGGAATGAATATGAGTGTTATTCTCACTGCTAGCCAAGAAAGTTTCTCCAGGGGGATGGTGGCAGCCTGTCAGTGTTTAAAGGTGCCGTTGACACTCCTGTTTCTAAGAAGTAGCTTAGTGCATTCCGTACCATCTGGTAAAGAAAGGGTTATGGGAGCAGGGGCAGGGCTGTGTTCTCACTACAGGGACAGGATTGGCTCAGTGGTTTTCCTAAGTTTAGACAATGATACTCAGTAAGTCTCTTGCTAGTAAGCAAGTATGTTCCTTTGACTAATGTGACCAAATGAAGGCAGCTTAACTGCAAAGAAAATGCCACTAAATGCATAATGATTTTATAGTTTCAGTTCTTATGTAAAATATTATATTTTAAAAAGGCATGGCATAGATAAGTTATAAGCCACACAGGTGTGATTGCAGAAATGAACAAAATGCATATAAAATCTGGGAGAGAGAACAGGTGACATCGATTTTCCACTGGACCAGGGAGATGGAAGACATGTTTGAACTTTGAAGTCAATCAGTTAATTATAGGTACCTACATCCAGATGGGAGATGCTGGAGTGTGGCCTGGAGAGAACCTCATAACTCACTCGGCCTTAAGGTGACCTCAAGTCCCTGGCCTCACGACACAGGAAATTATGAAGCAGCAGTTGGGAGCAGCAGCTGGAATTATATCAGCATGAAAAAGGCCATGGAGGGATTGAACACCTTCATAGTCTTTAAAGCCAATGAGCTGAGACTTACCTCCTCTCCATTAAATTCTTGTTAAACCTGAGACCTCTCATTGTTATTATCTTATTAATACTCAAACCAGGCATCGTGACATGTTGGAAAGTGGAAGGGATGACTGTGAAAATTCTCAGAATCAAAGACACCCTTGCCTCACATACAACTGGGAAAGACACTGTTTCACTACTTCTAATCAGAGATTCATAGGCATTATTTCTCCCATTTTTCATATAAAGCTTGACATTTATTAGAAAAGAAATAGAAGCCCAGGGGATGGGGAGATCACTCAGTTGATAAAGTACTTATAGTGATCCTCAGAAACCATGGAAATGTCAACTACAGTGGCTCACACTTTGTGATTCCAGACATGTGGACACCTCGGGCTCACTGGCTAGCTGGTCTAACCTAACTGGTGAGTTCTAGGCCAGGGTGAGACCCATGTCATAAAAGCAGTAGATGGTTTCCCTAAGGATAATACCCCAGGTTGTTTGGACAAACACACACACACACACACACACACACACACACACACACACACACACACACACACTGAAAAAACAAATAGAAGCTGAAAGAACCTTAGTCATGCCTTCATAAACTGTAGTACTTTCTAGATTCAAGTTTAATCTATAACTATCTGGCCTCATGCTATTTCTGCTGCATTCTTGTCTTCCAATGGGTGAACTGTGTGTCTACCTATATAAGTTACAGAACTTATTAAGGTCCATGGATGAAGCAAAACTAAGTGTTCCTTATTAAGTATTTCTTCCTGGACACCAATTAAAGAGCAGGTGTTAATCTAGTTAGATTTCCCCTTTATTATTAAGTACAATTAGAACAAAGAGAGAAAACCTCAACTCTAGTATCAAGGTGGCTTTGAGTGGTTAAATAATGGCCCCTCCACATCTACGTACCTGGAGCCTGTAAACACATCACACAGCACAGACTCACAGACCAAGTTAAAAATAAAATAACTGCAAACATCCTACTTATACAGATGGCAGATTTGGGACCCTGCTAAGAGACATGGAGGATATAGGGTTTTGCTGAGACCAGAAGGCATCCTGGGACTGTCTCCTTCTGTTAAGAAAGTCGAGATAAGCCTGAGACCCCAATTATCTCAAGCATATCCTGGACCCTACAGCCCTCCAGGCAAGCCACATTGAGCCCTGAGATAAATAGGCAATTCAAGGCCTAAACTCACTCCAGCTGTAATAACAAACCTGGACAATAGAAGTCTAAGGTTACAGTTCCTCTGCAGCCATCACCATTCTATACATGTCTAGAATCACGTAGACAGACCCCCCCCCCAAACTTATCTATGCAAAGTAGGCATACACAGGGTACTGGCCCCTGCCGATCCACTCATGAGACGTCTACAGACTACACTGCCCCTACCAATCCCATTGCTGCTTATGTCCCTGCCTCTGCCTTTTCCTCTATATAAACAACCTTTATCTATACAATAAATGAGAGCTGTCTACTGCCACATTCTCCCAGGTGGCTATGCCCATCGGCCTACCATTGTCCCAAGACTCTACCCACCCAGCTCCCTGGATGAACCGGAGTGTTAGTGTACAATGACCTCTGAAGTAATCCACGGACCACAGCTGGTGCCTACACATGGGGTAGTCCACCGGCTGGACAGCAGGAACTCTGGGATACACAGGGGAAGGTAGGCCTCCCTCCACACAAGGGACATCGGCCCTGTGGGGCTCCAGGGCCTTGCCTCCATGCTCTAAGGTCTGGCATGTCTTTTGTTTCTTTCTTTTGTCTTGATAGCCTCTCCTTCAGAGGTTCCTTAGCCTCTCTTTAGGGGTTCATCATTTTTCCTCTCTTTTGTTTCCTTCTCTCAAGTTAAAGAAACTCAGTGATGCAACTGGAAGATCTAATTAAAGAAAAGGCTTCCCCCATGGGGTACACAAAACTTGCTATCTAAACCGAGACAGACGGCTAAACAGTGTCTTTTACCTTTTCCTGAGCAAAGGCAGAAAACTAGAGCTTCTGCTTGCCTGCCAGCCTGTTTGCCTGTCTCATAAATTAAGAAAAACAAAAAACAACAACAAAAAAACCTCCCATACTGGAGTCCAAAGCTGGCCTGCATTCTTGAGTAAAGATAAGGTGTTAATGAGGCCTGCATTCTTAGTATCCTAGCAATGGAGGTCAAGAAACTTCTGCTCACTAGCAGACCACCTTAATGTGATTAACTCTTTTTAATTTTAATAAATAAATATACATAGATATTTAAGTTTACTTAAGTTTAGTTCAATAGACTTAATTTATAAATTAATTTATAAGGCTTTTCCTCTGTACAACATTTATTTATACAGATGTAAAAGTGAGTTAAGCCTCATGGTACATACAATATCTCTGATACTTATGGATCTAAAACAAGAAAATCTCCATTTTGGGTTATTCAAGGTCTTCTCCAGTTATAAAACTGTTGTGTTATTTCTCTAACTATATATGCTACAGAATTATTGTTTTTCAGCCATTCTGATCCAAATTTTTTTCCCTTGTCAGAAAACCAAACCCAGCCCCCTGCGGCTGGGAACAATGGATACTTGGGCAAGGTAGAGGGCTTCCCCCAGGGGGTACCAAAAGCCTTTTGTTTGTGGAAAAACAAATTAGATAGGTTGTTTGTTTTTTGCTTTTTGCCTCTAGCCCCTCCCCGATGTTGAGCCAAACACTCAGAGGAGGCAGGAGGATGACAGATAATAAAAAGATTCTCCCTTCTGGGTCATTCCATGTCACTTCTCTGATTGTACAATGTTCAATACTCCTAACTATGCCACAGACTTGTTATTTTTTTTTTCAGTCTACGTCAATCAGTTTTGAAAATTCTACCAAGGGTGATTTCTCAGAGATATTCAGAAATTTTAAAGGTAACAAAATCGTTCCAGATATGATAAAGGTATTAATAAAAATTGTATCAGGGACCATTATGTTTTGCCTATACTTTTAAAATATACATCATAAAATTTAGTAAAGCTTATTTATAAGAGATATCTTACAACCATAGATTATAAAATCTATGGATGGGTTGTCAATTTTCTTAAAATTATATCCATAGAGATATTACATAAAATGTCTAATATTTCCTATTAATAAGGATCTCTAATTCTTCTGACACTGGATTACTTACTTTAAAAAGACACAGTTTTTTTCATCTATGCTCAATGGTTAGAGACATTAACTACTTACTGTAAATGCTATATGTTCTCTTCTAGCTTATGAAAACAAAGGAGGGGGAGAATACCCCTAGAAAGTGTTCTATTTATAAGTCTGTGTTAAGGATCAGACTGTTGTTCTACTTAGAGATACTTCTCAATGGTTATACTCATTTGGCATTCTCAGAAAAAAGGATCTACTCCAGAATTTTGATAAAAGCTCCAATTATAAATTTCTAATCTAGATATAGTAATTTTCAAAGGTATTTGCTTTGTCTATTTTATTAAATATTTTCTTTCTGTCAAAAAGACTGGTCACAATACTCTTTTAAAAAGTGACCACAACAAGTCAGTTTTAAGTACTAAATCATTCTCTCTCCTAATGGTGAGAGATACTAAACTTACAAATGCCAAAACCACAGGTTCAAATTTAGGCCAAATTAAAACAAGCTATATTTGTGCACACGAGAGCTGGCTAATGGCTGTCTTACCCAATTAACAGGGCTTAAGAGACTAACGGAAAACAAAGAAAGAGTGAGGTTTCATCTCCAAAACCCTTAAATATTTCTAATAAAAAATTTATCAAACAGAAGTATAATTAAGCAGGACTTATAGAGGTAAAATATTATAGTTAACTATAAATCCTATGTGAGTCAAAATGACTAGATAACTTTTTCAAAGCACAAGTAACTTTTAAGCCATGCTTATGCATTATCTTACAGCTGTGATTGCTCTGCCTGTTTCTCAGGACAGCACTGTTCCCTACTATAAATTATCCTCTTGGTCTTATCTTCAAGGACTTCTTTCAGCCAGGTTCTCCGAGATTCTTCAGCTGTTGAAAAAGGAAAAGTTTAGCCTCCTTGAAGTTAACTCTTTCAGCAGCCTTACTCATTTCAGTTTTATTCCTCTTCACAGCTGCCCAAGGTGACACATGTGCTGTTATTAAAGTTAAATGCTATATGTACATCTCTTTCTAATAACTGTAAATATATGTCATCTGCTTTATCCATACAGGTCAAATTCTACTCTCAGTGGGGCTTTCTCTCTGCTGATCTCCACTGACCTTCTCCCTTTACCACCCACCCTAATGCCTCACTGCTATTCCCATTAACATAACTTAACCACCTTGTCCCCATAACAAACTGTTCTCTACCCAGGCTCTTTGATACGCTGCTCTCTAGCCAAGGATGGACATCCCCTTTGTTTAATTCCATGCCCACTGACGCCAGATGCCTCTCCAACATTTCTCTTACAGCAACCACCTGCATCGCATCAGGGCTCCAGCCTTGCTATGTTGTGGAGGACATTCCAGCCTGTGTGTGAATTCTTCCACCTCCACTTATTGCTCTCCAGCTATGATTATTCCACAGGTCTCCCTGTATGCAGAAAATGAAGCGGCCTTCTGGCTCAGCCCTTGCCAACGGAAAAACTTTCATCCCTCCTGGTTGGTGTGCCATGATGGAACTCTCCTTGTAGGAGCCTTGGGGATTCCAGGAGCTGTCCTCACCCAGACCCACCACCTCCCAGGAGACTTCAGAGATGTCAACCACCAGCAGCTTGAGTCCCTCCAGAAACAATTGACTTTGCTTGCTGAAACAGTGTTCCAAAACCAGAGGACACTAAATCTCACCACTGCTTAACATGGGGGAAAAATGTTGTATTTATGTCAATGAGTCTTATATGTTCCCAAATGCCCCCATCCCTTGGTTCTCCAACCCTTTGATTTCCTGGCTCCTCCCACTCCTTAGCCTACTCCTGGCTACAGGAACCCTGGTGCTCATAGCCCCCTGCATCACCAGTTTATCAAATGGCAGATAACCAATATTGCTTGGTTCCAAACCAACCAAGTCTTAGTGCAATATCAAACCTTGCCTAAAACTGAGACCCCAGTTATCTCAAGCATATCCTGGACCCTCCAGCCCTCCAGGCAGGCCACAGAGAGCCCTGAGATATACAGGCAATTCAAGGCCTGAATTCATCCTAGCTATAATCTGCAGCCATCGCCATTCTATACATGTCTAGAGTCATGTAGAAAGCCCCCCCCACAAACTTATCTATGCAAACTAGGCATCCACAGGGTACTGGCCCCTGCCAATCCACTCATGAGACGTCCACAGACTACCCTGCCCCTACCAATCCCATTGCTGCCTATGTCCCTGCCTCTGCTTTTTCCTTTATATAAACAACCTTTATCTATATAATAAATAAGAGTCCACTGCCATGTTCTCCCAGGTGGCTATGCCCGTCAGCCTACCGCTATCCCAAGATGCTGTTCACCCAGCTATGTGGATTAACCAGGGTGTACAGTGACTCCCAAAGTAATCATGGACAGCAGGCAGAAAGGTTTTACTTCTTAAAAATCAGCCTTGGGACTCTGGAGATGGCTCAGCAGTTTAAAGATGCTTGTTTGTCAAGACAGCCTATCTAGGTTTGATTCCCCTACGCACACATAAAATTGGGAACAAGACCATGTATCTGGCATTCATTTGCAGAGGCAATTGTGCACTCATGTGTACAAATAATTTAATTAACTAAATTAAAAACCACATCAAATCCACCTCACTTTAGTGGTCAAATCTGGCCCATAGGCCCAAACTAGCTATAACTGCTCAGCTCTTCACCAAGTCAGGAGTGGACAATCTTTGCCAGTTTGAATTTTATTTTTGTGTGTGTTGTGTACATTCTGTGTGTCTGTATGAGTGTGGGTGCTCCTGCACATGTGTGTATGTGTGTGGAGGTCAGAGGTCAATGTTAGGTATTCTCCTTAAACACTTTCCACCTTATTCTTTGAGTATTCACTGAAACTCAAGCTTGCTGGTTTATCCAGACTACCTAGCTAGTGAGCCAGAGATCCTCCATGCCTCACCTCCACAGCTCAGGTGATTACGGGTATATGCCAGCACACCCATACACCAATTGCACACACACACACTCACACACCACACACCACACATAATATACATTAGGAGGAAATATCCATGAGCTAAGGAATATGTCCATCTCTAACATAGGCTTAGAAAAGTAAGGGAGTAATTTTCCCCTGGGGCCTGCAGAAGGAATGCAGCTCTGCTGATGTAGTGAAGACAGGGTCTCTGACCTCCTCAGTTGTAAGAGAATAAATTTGTATTATTTCAAGTGACTTTGTGGTTATGTGTAACAGGAAAAAAAATAAAGTGGCCAATCAAAATTGCCCCAGGAATAGTTGATCTCGGATACAATAAGATTCAGTTCAGTGATGAAGGTTGCAGGGGAATTACCATAAAACTGTGGTGGAAAATCCAGGAGAATGTGGTAAAAATGCTCATGGCATGTACCAGCTGACCCCGTGCCTTTCAAAACCGAAACAGCAGAAGTTAACAAGTTGCATTACTTAGAATACATATAAGTTTTCAGCTAAGGGCCCCAAGTTAAGGCTGTACCCTGTAGTGGGGCTCTGTGGGGCTTTACAGACTAAATGTAGGTTGGTAATTATTATTGTCCCAGGAGGTGAGAGAAAATACCTCAGTCACTTCTAAGTATAGGGGGTGAGATCTTTTTGTCTTATAGTGAATGCAATCCAGATTTGAGTCCAGTGAGGACAAGGGTTATACTAAGGTAGTCTGTCTTCTGCAGAGCAATAGTTTTATGAGTGTGTGTGGGGAGGGGGTGCAATGTGTTTGCATGAATGCGGAGGTCAGACACAATCTTGAGTATTGTTCCTTACAACTACTGTCCACCTTTTTTGAGAGAAAGACTCTTATTGGTCTGGAGCTGGCAAAGTAAACAAGGCTGGTTGGATTGACTGGCCAGAAAACTCCAGTGATCTCCTTATGCCTGCTTCTTCAGTGGTGGGATTTTAGGCACATGTGAACACTACCGTGCCCAGTGTTTTGATGTGAGTACTGGGGATCAAACATAGAACCTCCTCACTGTGAGGAAAGATCTGTAACAACTAAGTTCTCTCTGAAGCTCTGTAGATCAATATTTTACAAAAGCAAAAGAAAAACCTGTGCGAGTCATGAGAGATATTCCTATTTCAAAAACAACCCTTGTCAAATGATTTGGGGACATAAATACATGACTCCATATAGAATAGTCATAAAGATTCAACCATAGGTAACATGCAATAGTGTTCTTGGTCTACAGGTCACATTCTCTGCACCTAGGCCTCTGATCAGAATCTCACTGTACCTCAACATCCATAGATACCATGTGCAGGAGCAGTCTCGGTCTCCAGGCCATGTCCTCTGTGCTTTCTGGCAAATGAAAAGCTACTTAATGGTCATGTTCATGTTTGATCTCCCAGACCATCATTACAAAGCACCTTTTTTTCTCACAGGGTGTTTAAGCACCTCAGAGACTGTCACTTCAAGATGTTTTCTTCTCTAACATTCTCTAATTTTGTAGTGTTCCTCCACCTTTAAAAGCACAGAAAGATACCACAGCTGATACGGAGTGCTTCTGATTTCACATTATGAGCTGCAGATAATTCCTTTCAAAGATTGGAACATCAATAACCCAGAGATGATCTTCAAGTCAACTGCCTTCATTTCCCAGCTCTGTTGCTAAGTCAAATCACAAGAAACAGGAGGTGGTAACTGTTGTATCCGATTATGACTTGGCAGATCTGTGGTCTTGGTTTCTGAGTATTATGATGTGATCGATCTGTGGTTTTAGTTGGGTGTTTCTGGAGGCAGAATTGGGCAAAGGCAATCAAAAGCCAGTATATTATACCTGTGTAACTCAAGAGTAATTACAGATTAGCCATGGTGGTAATGTGGAAACCAGCAGTGATGTTTTGCTGGCATTTGTATATGTGTGTGTGGTGTATGTTTATGTGTATATGTGTGTAGACATGTGGAGGCCAGGTTTTCCTTAGTCATTTTCCACATTTATTTTTGAGGCAAGGTATTGCAGAGACTCTAGAGCTTCCAAATTATCCTAGACTAGCTGTCAGCAAGTCCTAGGGATCACTTTGTCTTTACCTCTCTAGCACTGGGATTATAGGCGTGCACCACAGTGCCTGGCATATTTTTTTTTTAGTGTATACAAGGTTTTATTTTTTTGTCCATTATTTTTTGATATCTTTATTATGAATAAGTATATACATTGTATGAACAAATCTTGTGAAGGTGTCCCCATTTCCCTCCTCTCTGTCCCCTACCCACTGGGGTCCTTCCTAGGTTTGCATACTAGATCTTTCCATAGGTTAGGGGGTTATGAACTGCACCAGAGGTAACCAGTTTTTTTCCTTTTTTTTTTCGTATGGGTTCCAGGGGTCTTAAGTCAGGTTTGCAATGTAGTCACTTTATCTACCAAGCCCTCTCAGCTGCTCTCATCAGATATTTGGCCACAACAACGGAAGAGTAACTAACCCAACCTGTAGCTAGTTTATCTCTAGTTCCTCCTAAGTCCTCCTTCTTTGTTAGTCTCAGCACACATGTAATCTTGGCTTCCATTATTTCTTCTAACCAGGTAAGGGCCAAACTGTTAATTTCCTGTATTGCATGCATTTCATGATCCTACACTGTCTGGTTATGGGAATGTTGGCTCAACTGAATGTAGCTTACACTTCTTGTATAAGGTCACATCTTTGCAATACCATGATGTTTTGTATTGTGTGATAGTGTTAGCTGTCTGGATGGCACTGGCAGGTGAAATAAAGTGGTTATCATGGAAGCTCATGTTTTCCTCCTCTTTCTAATGGGAAGACTTTAGTGCCATTTTATTAAAGCCCTGTGGAGGGCTTTTAAGTTTGGCAAAGTTAGTGTGTTTAGGCAACTCATGTGCATGTGGGTAGAATTGGGATGGTGATGATACCTCATGGAATGTTGTAGAAATTAAATTACGTGATGTATGAAAAGCACTCATAACAGAGGCTGGCTCATAATAAATTCTTTACCATGATGGATTTATATGCAGAAATGCAAGAGGTACCCAGCTGTTCATTCCTCTGTAAAATCGTAGCCATAAATGGTTGAGTTATATACGCAAAGTAATAGGAATGGTGCTCAGAATATAATGAGCTCACTATAGGTAAGCCATTAATACACTGCAATATTATGGCATTCCATTCAATAATGAATATTAATAATTATAAAAAGCTTTTGCTGAGCTTCTAAAATTTGCATAAAGGGGCTGGGGAGATGGCTCAGTGTGTAAAGTGCTTGGTCAGTGAGCATGAGGACGTGAGTCCAGAATCCATGTGAAATCAAGAGGGTGTGCTGGCCTGTGCCTGTAATCCAGGTGCTGGAGAGGTGGAGACAGAGGATCCTGAGGACTCACTGGCTAGCTAGCTTAGTTGAATGAGTGACTCTGGGTTCAGTAAGAGACCATGTCTCAAAGAATAAGGTGGAATGCAACTGAGAAGAAACTCTCACATTGACCTCCATCCTCCACATGCACACTCATGCCCACATGCATGCCCACACCCATACAAATACACACACACACACAGATACACACACAAAACAACAACAGCAACAACGGTTGGCATGTAAAACCTTGATGCACCTATCCATTGTGTAATCTTCAAAACAGACCCTAAACCCTTAGACGTTTATAGTTTATCCATGATACAAGCCTTCAGAATTCTTTCTTTCACCTTTCTCAAAATACGTAATATGCTTTTTTATTATCCATATACACTCTACTGTGCAATAGAACACCAGCACTTACCTCTCCTATCTGGTAACAAATATCCATTGGCCCAACATTCTTCATCCCCCGCTTTGTGCTTCTTTGTTAGCCTCTGGTGCTGAGGTACAATTCTAACCTCCACTTCTATGAGATCAACTTTGTGAGATTACACTTTTGAATATCATCACATGGCATTTGTCTTTCTCTGCTTGAATCACTTTACTAAACATATTGGTCCTTCATCTCTGTTGTTGTTGCAAGTGACTAAATTATCCTCTTATGGCTGAATAGTATTCCATTGTGTTCCTCAGCCTGTAGACACTGTGGTTATTTCCACATCTTGGCTACTGGTACTGGTGCTACAAAAAGACAAACGGTTTGCTGCGGTTTTCAACACTGCTTTCCCTTTTGATCAACAATCACATCTCGAAGGCATATTTTCTAGGAGTATTTCACCCATTTTCATGGCTCAATATTACACTTGCATTAAGTGAGGCATTAGAGTTTGAAACTACCTTCTTTAAGGATTTTTAAAATTAGAGTTTAGATGGGGAATTGACTTTAAGTTTGTTTCTGATGACATCGAAGATTTTGGTAGGATTATTTTGCCAACTTTGAAAAATTATTAGAATCATTTCCCAAATAAACATGGCACCACAAGAAGAAAAACAAATACATTGGAAGGTTTCTGTTTGTTATTTTGGAAGGGTAGGTCCTTAAGAATTTAGGACATCTACGTCACCCATAAAGATTGGTGAAAACCTCCTGTTGTTTGTTTTACATAGATTATTCTTTGACAGAAGTCCCTTTGATAATCTTCATATTATTAAGGTTAAAACGGAACTTCTGAAGCACAATTTCTTTAGGGTACAGAGAGCTTTTTTTATTAATGGCTCAGAGTAGTATGGTTTAAGAGGGTAGGAGCAGGTCCTGGAGAGTGGGGAGAGAGAGAGAATGAGAGAGAGAAAGAGAGAGAAAGAGAAAGAGAGAGAGAGGAGAGGGAGAGAGAGAGAGAGAGAGGGCCACCATCATCCTTGTTGCGGCAGCATGGATGGCTAGTGCACCCAGGCAGGTTAGCAAATCCTGCAGTGGAGGGAAGGAGAAAGAAGCTGGATCTGAGCAAGGAAGTTGGAGAAGATAGAGAGAGAAAGGAGAGAAGAGGAAGGAGACAGAAAAAGTAGTATGTGGGGCTGGAGAGATGGCTCAGTGGTTAAGGTGCTTGCCTGCAGTGCCCAACATCTCGGGTTTGATGCTCTAGTACTTACATAAAGCCAGATGCACAAAGTGGTGCTTGCATCTGAAGTTCATTTTCAGTGTCTGGAGACCCTGGACCCACTATCGCTCTCTGTCTGTCTTCTCTCTGTCTCTCTGTGTGTGCATATAAGAAAGAAAGAAAGAGAGGAAGGAAGAAAATACAAAAGAAAGGAAAAGTAGTATTGTGTAGGCAGTGAGGCAGATGAGAGACTGAGACAGAGATAGAGGGAGAGATGTCGAGATATGGAACAGTCAGAAATAGAGAATACACTTCAGAAAGGGGGCGGCAGACAAAAGAGAGACAAACTGGCATCTGCATGCTTTGTGCTCTTGGGGAGGGGTGACTGCCCAGTGAGAGGAGGGCCAGCGATCATGTGGGCTGGTGCTCAGGGAAGGAGCCAGACTTGTTGTATCTCCTGTTCAGCTTTGACCAGGTGGTAGGGGAGGAAGGAGGATGGGTAGGGAGCTCTGAGTATCTAACATTCCAGCATATATATATATATATATATATATATATATATATATATATATATATATATTTGGTTTTTCAAGGTAGGGTCTCGCTCTAGTCCAGGCTGACCTGGAATCCACTATGTAGTCTCAGGGTGGCCTTGAACTCACAGCAATCCTCCTACCTCAGCCTCCCAGTGCTGGGATTAAAGGCGTGCACCACCATACCTGGCCTACATTCCAGCATATTTTCATATATAAAACGAACAGAGAGACAATTTTTGAAAGGGAGATAGTGAAAGTTATCAATCTCCCAGGTCAGGGCCACAGTGGTCTTATCTTTAACCCCTTCAAGATGAAAATTGAGCAGAGTTGTGTGGGAGGGGACTATTGTCATGATATATTGTCTGTATCCATGGAAGTTGTCAATAAAATGTTAAAAATTATGTTATATGTCTTATTAATAACCCAAAATAACTGTTAAAATTAAAGACATCTGAATGCCGACACTAGGGGCAGAGGCTGCTATCATTTGGCCCAGGGATGTCTCTATATTTTTTCTTTGAGAGGGCTGGGTAGTGGTTACTTTTCTGGCCCTTGGGTCATTCTGCAGCCTGATAGGAGGAAGCAGATGGGGAAAATGTGCACTACTTAACAGGCTCACCTGCCAGCGTCTGCTTGGCACCTAGCTAGGAGCAAAGGCTCTAGCTTTGAATTAGGTAGTCTGCTTCAGAATAGAATGCCATGACATGTGAGCAGAGAGTAAGGGATGAGAGCTCATTGTATTGTCATTGCATTGTGTGGGGAGTGTCCTAGAGACCTGGTATGCGTCTCTCTATCCAGCTCTGGAAAGACACCTGAGGGAATTCACTGACAAATCAAGTAGGTGGGGACAGTCAGGACTAGCGGGTGGGCATCCTCAAAATTTCTTAGACTTCCTCCAAGTCACACAGGAACCATGTCAGTGGAATCAAAGGTCTTTTTATCCCACCTGTGTTTGGGAACAACGAAGTCCTGGACCTTGCCTGTGGGAAAACATCACCTGCATCACCTGACTCAGTACTGAGATTTTGGGATCAGGAAGAGCACATGTGTCCAGAAGATCAAGTTGATTTGCCTTGGGAGGGCAAAGGGAGAGTTTGATGGGGTGAACGGGACTGGTGGTAGCAGGAAAACAATACAGAGAGAAGCAACCCAACTTGAGAAGGTGGTCAGTCCCAGAAATACCTCTGATAACTGAGCAGAAACACCGTACATTAGAGGTTTAGACACACTTGATTTAGGATATAGAGAATTAATTTATTAGCAGCTCAGAGCGGTGCTTTAGGGGGAGGGCAGGTAGGGAGAGCAGGAACTCTGACCGTAGCTGCACAGAGGGACAGGTATAGCAAACCCTGGTGTGCACTGGGGAGCAAAGACAAAGGGAAGCCAGGTCTGAGCAGATTAAGTGGGAGAAAAGAAAGAGATTGAAAAGAGAGAGAAAGAGGAGAGAGGCAGAGAGAGAGGTGCATGTGTGGGGGGGAAAGCAGATGAGAGTTTGAGAAAGAGCTAGAGGAGAGAGAGAGAGAGAGAGAGAGAGAGAGAGAGAGAGAGAGAGAGAGAGAGAGAGAACATGCATCTGGGGGCTTTAAGCCTTTGGGGAGGGCAAGGGAAGGGTGACTCCTCAGTGAGGGGAGGAGCTGTGGAAGTGTGGGCTAGTACTCAGGGAAGGAACCAGGTTGGCTAGATCCCTGTTGTTGAGTTTTGGCTGGGTGGTAGAGAAAGGGTAGGGAGCTTTGAGACTAACACATATTAACTGTTTTTAGTCACTTTGAATAGTCTAATAGACAGGCTTGGGATTTATAAATATAAATTTGTAAAATTTATGACAAAATTTTATTTAATTTTTT
>PVHP010011060.1:0-46067 GCA_004024765.1 Zapus hudsonius
AAGTGAGTTCCAAGACAATGAGAGATCCTGTCTCAAGAAAGGTGGATGATACCCAAGGAAACAATACCCAAGTATGTCTTCTGGCCTTCACCTCCATGTGTGCCCACAACACACACACACACACACACACACACACACACACACACACACACACACACACACACAAATTAACCATCACAATCAATGTGCCAAACAAAACAGAAATAAATAATTAAAAAGGAAAAGAAGAAAAATGTTGTAGGACTATTTGTCAAATCCCCAAAGATTTTTGGAAAATGCAGGAGGCTTTTGTTAAAGTTAATCAATCATTTCTGTGGATCAGCATTCTGTGCTTTGTGGAAGAGAAAGTTTACCAGGGCACCAACCATCCAGGAAAAGGTGGCACAGTCTTTACTCTCAAGAATTTTAGAGACTTAGAAGATGAAGATTTTGAAAAGCTGGGAAGGTGGGAGTCATCTAAGTTCAATGTGCTGCCTGGCTGATGTAGTATCTTCAGGGAAACATGTTCCACATAAGTGAATTTTCCTGATAACTAACTTGTCCTTTTAAACACCAAAAATCTTTCCAAAGAGATTTTAACTATATGAAATGAAATTCTTTCTCAAATGCATTATATGGTTCCCTGCCTTCTTAAACACAAAATTTGGGACAGAACATGTAACTTTTTCTTGGGGACTCAGGATCATCATGGTGAAATCAATTAGAGAACTCCCCTAGGGTTCAGTCAGACTACAGAGCTGATTAGATCAGATCAGCTGATTAGACCTCCTTTCTGGGTACCTTTCCTTAGTATCCTCAGACACATTGCTCTGTGAGGTTCAGTGTTTGTTTTCCTCAGGTCTCTCTCCCCTGAACATTAAGCCTTCATTACTACCCTCAGCAAATTTTTCAGGATACCTGCCTAGAGAAATATTCTACTTTCTTTTCATTGCCTTGGTTATAGTTATCCAAGATTTGTAACAAAATCCATTTAGAATATGCATTCTGTGGCAATAGTTTGGACATTACCTTTGAGTGTTGCATTTTCTTCCTAACTCCATTGTTGTAAATTCTTTATCATATTCTAATGGGAAAGGCATAGTTTGACAGAGGTCTTATTGGCAGTGAGGACTTGATTATGCCCTTTCTAATCATGTGATCTTGTACAAGTTGCTAGATTTCTATAGTTAAATTTTACCACTATGGAAATTCACAAGAAAATCCTATATTGATTAGCCTGAAATGAAGGTGAAGGAAAAATATAGTCTGAAGTCCTTGCACTATGCCCTGTCATGTCTGCTCACAACTTCTATCCCCGTAAGGAGCATACAAAGTTTGTGCCATCATGAGAAATAAGCTCAACGGGTAACTGTACTTCACTTTGTGTAACTAGAAAATTTGTAATAATTATGTAGTAACAGAATGAACAGTCATCACTTCCCTTGGAGAAAGAGCAGTCAGTGTGTGACCACAAGGATCCGAGAGCCAGCACCCAGGGCAAGTGTGGTAGTTTGAATAATGTACCCCAATAGAATTATTATAATTGTGTTTATTAAATTGTTAATTGTTTCCGGGCTGGAGGAAGTATCACTTTGGCCTAGCCTCCTGGGGACTGGCACTTTCTAATTTGGATGCAAATACTAAGGATAGATACGTAAAAGAAAAGCTGGAACCCAGTCTGGCAGTTCTGCATTTTGTGAATTACAGGGTTACAGTGTGCTTGCTTTCTTGCTTCTGGAGGTGCTGTTTCTCTCTCTACTTGCTTCTGTAAAAGAGAGCCAGCCTTTTTCCTTAACTTCCCCTGGGTCTATTGCTTCAATAAATACTTTCCTCTCCAAAATTGTGTCTGGTTTGGAGATTCATCCCAGCAACGTGTGGCTGACTATGACAGCAAGCACCACCAGGGATGATTCCTTACTCAATGTTAGTATGAGGCATTCTCATTTTTATGAGTAGTAACTCACACACTGAGATAATCTTCCATGCAGAGTTGACAAGTCTTAATAAGAGCAAACTATCATAATGGATGATACTTAACTTGATCATTGCATTCATCTCCTTTTCTCCATGGATTCTGAATTCATGGAGGTTTTTGAAGGAGATTGTGGACAGGGATATGTGGTATCAACTTTCTCCCAGGGAGTTGATGTCAAGAATGCAATATGGTCTCACTTGCTGCTCAGATTTTATCTCCAGACTAATGACTCCATATGGATGAGGTGGGGCTGCACTCCTCCAGACAGCCCCAGAGAGGAGGCTCCACCATCACACTCTATGTCTGTGCCCAGTGCAGCCCACTGGTGCTACTGAGTAAACTGTGCACTATGCAGACACATGGGTCTGAAAAGCAGCACCCAGGGCAAGCACTATCAGGGATGACTCCCTGGCGTCTGTTGGTACTAAACACTCTCTTCCCTATGGGAAAGGCCCAGGACAGAGGTGGGAACAGAACAGGCATTTCTCTCTTTCACCTACATACAAGTCAGAAATGCTGGGCAAGTTGCTCCTTTCTCAGCTCAATTCAGGGTAAATTCAGGAAACAGATCCCAAACCCCGAGATGCTGCATATAGCTTGTGTATAAGAAATTAACAAATACCTTTACATATCAACAAATTTGATTTCAAAACAGATTTTTATTAACATTAGAGTAACTCCTCATTTTCTTCTATATATTCCAGTAAACAGGTCTTCTCTCTGGATGTGTAGATTGTTTCTCATTTTCATTGATACAAATAAAGTTACAAGAAGATTTTGCATTTAAGTCTTTGTGAACATAGATTATTCTACCCTCAGGAAAAAAAAATCCCTTGACTTACATTGACAAAGTGTACACATTATAAAGGATTTTTGCCACATTAGCTTCTGCAATGCACCAAAGTACAACACAGTGGGACTAAATGCCCACTTCCAAGGAATGGATAATGAATATAGTTATTTTACTTCAATATTGTCAGTCTTGTAAATGTAAATGTGAAGGGGTGCCAAAGGCAATTGTAAATAACATTTATTGCTGTTATATATATATATATATATATATATATATATATATATATATATATATATTTAATGAGTACCATAATTTATGGCTTACTATAAACTAGTAGCCAGCATTAGTAGAAGCTATGAAATATTGGCTGTAGGTGGATTGAATTCAATAAAAATAGGATGTGGAGGATGCCTTCTTCCATTGATTGGCCTTTTACTATGCAGAACAGATGATGAAAAGAGGAAATGAAGAAGACAAGATAAGAAGAGAGGAAAGTCCAAATGGCCACTAATGACAGATGTTTCTCGTGTCTGAGACTATATATGTGGCATTGAGCAAACATTTTCTCTGACTACTGTGATAGATCTGTACAATAGGATTGATTATTGCCACCTCGTGTTTTGGAAAACAGAACCTGAGAGAGAGAAAGAGAGAGAGAGAGAGAGAGAGAGAGAGAGAGAGAGAGAGAGAGAGATGCTGCTTGCTTAGAGCCATAAAGCTGAGGGGAAACCCAATTAGTTCTTGCATCCAGCTTGCCTGAAATCAAGGCATGTTGTTCCATATACCATGCAAAGCCCCAAAGAACCAAGGGGTATAAGGAAATGGGCTAAAGAACCCTTATATTTATACTTATTTCTTTATTGTGTAGGAAAATAAAGATGAAGAGAGATGATCAGCTAGAACTCTCTTTGCCAAGGCCACATACTTGTCACAAGCCCTGAATTATGCAAATTACTGGGCACTACCAAAAGGTTTACACCAATCTTGCCCAGATGTATAACAGCTTACAGGACTCATCCTCAGCGCTCTCTCTCTCTCTCTCTCTCTCTCTCTCTCTCTCTCTCTCTCTCTCTCTCTCTCTCTCTCTCACACACACACACACACACACACACACACACACACACACCTCTGGTTCACTTCGTCCAGCAGAAGAGAGAGAACAGAGGGAAGACAGGCAGAAGGTCGTGCAAGGTTCCACACTGTGGATTTTTCATTCGGTTTGTGACTGAACCATGACACTGTCATTTTCTGGCAGCTTCCTCTGATGTTCTTCCCCAGAGCTAATGCTAAGCTTCCACTGAAACTTTATGCTAGAAACTCTCAAAAGGAATGAAATCCAAAGACATAGAAATCCCCAAGAAATGTGTCCTTGTTACTCCTGGGCAACTTTTCAATCACCTCTGTGGTGCTTGTAACTTTCTGCCCCAAGCCCTCTGCAGGCTCTAAGACCCTAGGGTTCAGAGTAGCTTCACACAGGCACAGGAAGCATCTTGCCTCTTCAGGAGCAGACACTGATCTCTGGGAATCATGGCTGCTCTGGCTCTTCTCTGGCCTTTCTTACTTGTCAGTACCTCCACAGGAATTTTTCCCGAAGCCCCATGTGATAAGTGTATGAAACAAAACAGGACCCAGCTCAGGCAATATTTCCACACAAAAGACAGAAAAATAAAAATTGAGACTATCATCTTTAGGACACTTTAATCACAAGGTTGGTTAGCTCTGTGTATTGCTTCCTTTTCTCACTGCTATGAAAAGTACCCGACAGAAGCACCTCAAGGGGACAGTGGTTTACTTTGGCTCATAGATCATGTGACACAGTCCATCATGACAGGCAGTAATGGTCAGATTAGTCAGTGGTAGAAGGAGCCTGAAGCTGGTTAGAGCGAGGCAGCAGACAGGAAACAGAGAGGGCTTGAACCAGAAGCCGGGGCCTGGCTATATAGACCTCAAAGCCTTCTTTCCCCTACCCATCATCCACCCTTGGTAAGTACATGGACATTTTGAATTACTCTTTGTGTCTGGTGAAGTAGAAATTGTGTTGAGCTTCCTAAGGACAGAAATAATGTCCACCACCTTGTGTCCCTAAGATCTAGTCCATGGACCTCTTTGGAAGACTTAGAAGTCACCATGGGTCACCTCTGACTCTTGGAAGGAGCCTTCCACGTTCTCATCTCATTAGACTTGTTGAGGTTGCTCTCCATTCCATTCACTGTTTCACTGCAGCCCACACGTCCCCTGCTCCCCACTCTCAGCAACATGCTTGCTTCCAGCTGGACACCACATAGTTTTACTTCTCCTCTTCTTGCTTCCTTCGTTCTTTCCTAAGGACCTCCCTCCCTCCACGGCCCATATGGTAGAAACGATACCAAATCCAGGATCTTTTAACTATACTACTATATTACTAAGACATAGAAATTATAAGCAAAACATAAATCTAGGCATATGCTTCACACAATTTACAAATGTCAGCCAGGTGTGGTGGTACGTACACTCTTTTCATCCCAGCACTGAGAGGCAGAAGTAGGAGGATCAAGATAAGTTCAAAGCCAGCCTGAGACTACAGTGAATTCCAGATCAGCCTGGGCTGGAGCGAGACCCTACCTTGAAAAAAAAATATACAAATGTTCAGCATCTATTGACAACATTGTTCAACATCCATAGCCATGAGGGAAATTCAAATTAAAAAATCACATTAAGATTCCATCTCGCCCCAGTCAATATAGCTATCTGGAAAAAAACAAATGTTGGTGAGGAGTTTGACAGAGGAATTTTTATACGCTACTGTTAGCAATACAAATTAGGGTAGTCATTATGGAAATTATTATGGAGATTTTTTTAAAAAGCTACAAATCAGATCCACCATAGGTATATAAACTAGCATACCTGCACATCCATGATTCTTGGTATACTATTTACAGTACCCAATACATGCAATTGCCCTAAGTGTCCATCAACAGATGAAAGGATAAATGAAATGTGCCATATATACAAAATGGAGTTTTATTCAGCTGAAAATAATAACCAAATAATGTCATTCTCAGGAAAATGGATAGAACTGGAAGTCATCATGTTGAATGAAATAAATCCTACTCAGAAAGACAAGCATAATTTGTTTGCTTTCATAGACAGGGCCAATATTACACATATTCTTAATTATTATCAGGGATGATAATGATATTAGCCCTCAAGCACTGAAAGCCTGGCCCCTGCAGGCTTTATTCCTTGTAGTAACCTTATGAGTTTTTTTAAAATAATTATTCATATCCCACTGATATATTGGGAGACTGTGAGAATTTCAGTGGTTGCTTCAACACTTTCATTCATGCAAATGACTCTGTTTTCCACCTGCATCCTCATTTCAAAAGATTAAAGAAAGAAAAGGAATGGCATCACAAAGAGAAGGAAAATGATACAAAGAAGGTTTAGGTGCCCAGAGAAAAGCTGACCTTTTTTTTCTTTTATCACCTGGTAAATAACATTGTGCTATCCAACTTACTTATATTTCTGTGTGTGCAGGTTTATGTAAGTGTGTGTGTGTGTGTGTGTGTGTGTGTGTGTGTGTGTGTGTGTGTGTGTGACAGCTTCTGGTGATATCCTCAGTAATGATCTCTACCTTCTTTGAAATAAGATCTCCCTATTCTGTACCTTACCAGTTAGGCTAAACTTGCTTTCTAGTGAGCTCCACGGGTGTCTGTCTCTGTCCCCCTAGTGCTGGGATTACAGAAGTGCACCAACACACCCAGCATTTTACTGGACTGGGAGTTGAATTCATGTCCTCAGGTTTGTGAGGCAAGTACTGGTCTACCTCCTCAAACCCTCCTTTCTGCTACTGTGTACTTATTAGAAAACCATCACTAAGTCTGGACCATATTCAAGAGGAGACAATTCTGATGCCATTTCCCAATGGGACAAGTGTATAGACACATTTTAAAATAATGTGGAAAACAGGGTGGAAAAAACTGAGACAAATCCAGGTCCCTCCAATTCAAGACTGTCCCCCTTAAACTTTGGTATCTTCAAAGCCATTTAAAAGTGAGTTATAACTCAACTTCACCCTCCATATTTTCCTTCAGAGGCTTTTGTCACTCTTAACAGTCAGATGGATAGAATGTGTCAAAAGTCTTAAAACATAGAGATTGCCACATGAATCAAGCCAACGAATTTCACTGTGTGTAACATCCACCACTCGTAATGTCCTAATAATTCACTCTTGGTGTCTTACTCAGGTCATAAAGTCAAAATAGAAGTGAGAAGATTTCATGGGCAGGCATCCACCTCCACAAAGCCATAGCTATGGATGCCTGTTGTAGGAAAAATAAAAATTATTCTACATAAACTTTACTGATAGCAATCTGAACATCAGTAAGTTTCTGCTTGAGTCACATATTATGTAAATGACTGATGAGTTTTGGCAAAAAAATCATAGACTCTATATCAGTATATTGTTCTCACTACTTTATAAAAGACCATGTCTACCTACGATATCTCAAATGTAACCTCTAGAAATCAAAATCCTATCTTCAAATCCAAAATAATCTGATACAGGGGTAAGAACAGAAAAAACATGATAATTTTAGAATCATGAAACTGTGAATTAAGTTACTGTTTCTTCCATGTATTAGTTATAATATCATGAACCAGTTGAGTATGGTTCTGAGCCTCAGTGTCTCTGAGGTTTAAGGAAGGAGATGTTGTACCTTGTACCTAGTAGGTAGCCAAGGAACTGTTGTTCCTTGTCCAGTGTCTTTCCTCATTACCCAATAAGAATAAGAGCAACAGAAAATCCTCTAGCACCCACATAACCCCACTGAATCCTGGGAAAGATTTAAGTTTTGGAGTTTAACTCTTAATGGTTCATGGCATACTTGCTTTCTAAACTTTGCTTTAGTTATTCCTAAACCTGATATTTACATGTTAGAAAATACTTAGAAATACTGCAGAGCATGCTAAAAGTAAGGAAAAGTTCCCTCCCGACTTATGCTATCCAATTCATTGACATGAGCAAATGGTGTGCTCATATGCTAAATTCTCTAGGGCCATCACCTAGCACTTCCCTGCTCTTCATTTCCATTCTCCGCTCAGTAGATCAACATCACCAGCCTTTAATTTCTCTTTCGCAGCCTACCTTAAAACCTTTCCGTCTCATTGGCTATGTTGATTCCTATGTTGATTGAATGGCTGTGGTTATAGGTCCCTTGTTCATCTGTCATTGTCTGCTGGATTCCCTATGGATCCTCCACGATTTGACTGTGGTGGCTCCTCCCTTGCCAGGACTAATACAGACAGCCCACGAAGGAGGATATACAACTGATCAGGGATGGGGAGGGGGAGAATTGGGGAAGTCGGGATAACAACGCATGGTTTTCCCACTAAATAATGTAACTCATTATGGACAATAAATATTAAATTTAAAAAAAAAAACCTTTCCATCGGTACATCGCCACATAATGGTGGAATGCAGCAGACCTGCCTTCCTCTCTTATACCAATCAGTGCCCCATCTACCCTGCTGTCAATGTTAGGACATTTTCAAATTTATATAATAGTGTTTCATACCTTCACCACTGCTCTAGAAATAGAACCAAGACTTCTTCCTGTGGCCTGCAAAGTTCTGAATAATGGAAAACGCAACATGAACCCACCACACTTGGCTAAGCTTATGGCTCTGTCCCTTGTTGAGCTTACCCCACTCCTCAACCTACTGCATTAAATGTGTCCTCTGCTCTCAAGACCATTTCTCTTTTTGTGTTGCGTTCGTTGGCTATTTAGCCCTCGTCTTTCTGTCATATACCATTAAGAAGGCATTCTATTCCTTGTCACTGCTTTGCCCTCAGCTGTGTAGATATTTTTATTACCTGAATCTTCTTTCTGTGTGTTTGTCGGCAGGCTGTCTTCCAGGATCAATAGAGTTTGAGCTTCAAGGAAAGGAAGCAGCATGGCTTCCTTTCAAATTTTATTCTAACCTTCCAAATGCCTAGAATAGTACCTGCTACATAAGAATAGTTTTAATGAGAAGTTGTTGGGTGAATATAAGGTTCCCGCTAATAAGTATCAGGTGTTTCACATCCCACGTGAAACGTGACCACCAGTGATTGTACTGATGCCCTTAGCCAGAGTGAAGTGGACTCACTCTTGGCTCTGGCATCCATGCTCCATGACCTTGAGCAAGTTTCTTACATTTTATAGGTCTCAGATATCTCATTTGTTAATGCTAACAATTATATTTGATGTTTCCCCAAGTGTCCTTTCCAATCTAGGACTTCATGTCTCTCTACTAACAAACCAGATTGAGTGAAAACACATGCCAGACTTTAGTATTTTCTTATCACAAAAAAAGGAACCAGAAGTTTTGATCAAACAGAACAAAAAGCAAGTCCCTTGTATGACACTTTAACCACTTACACATGGTAAAGTGTCCCCATCAGAACATACTTTCTAAATCATAATATTGATTGATCAGAAAGGTATCCCATTGGTTCAGGCAAAAGTCAAGGTAAGTCAGATAAGCAGGGCTGAAGTGGACCTTGATGATAGAGTCTTTGCTTAGCTGGCATGAAGCCCTGGGTTCAATACCCAGCACTTCAGATAATAACAACAACAACAACAACAAAAAAAAAAACAACATCAGCAATAGCAGGGAAATGATTTCTTATGGTTAGTTATTTTTCTCATCCCTGCAACAACACCTGACCAAAAAAATCGGTTTAGGAAAGGAAAAGATTGGGTTTTGACACTGTTAGAGGAGATATTAATGACAGTCAAGACTTTAGCTGCTTACAACTCAACAGATCTGGAAGTAGAAACAGGAATGCCAGCACCCAGCCGTATTTCTTTTTCCCCAGCTTTTATTGAGTCCAAGATTCCAGTCCATGGCGTGGTGCCAACCATATTCAGGGTGTCTTCACCCTTAATCCTCTCTTTTATCTTGCATGCATCCAAAACCAGCACTGTGTGGGAAAAGCCAACCTGTTGCCAACACCTTCCCGGTAATCCCTGTTTGAGCAAAATACACTGGAAACACTCTCTGGTCAATAATAACATTCTATTTTATACAAGAACCAGGACTTGAGAGGAAGATTAGGAGCTCAAGGTCAGCCTGAGCTATGTGAGATTCTGCCTCAAAAAATAAATTCTATAATATTCCACTTTAATTTTTATATGTGCCTTCCATTGGCTAAATTTTGAGAGTTCACTTCTGAGTTTATTTAGTATGAATTTATGGAGGATAAGTGGACATATTGAAGAATTAAACCAGGTCACCAGACTTTGCTAACAAACACGTTTTTTCCAATATTTATTGTCAATAATTAGATCCATTGTATGAGCAAGTCCCGTGACGATACCCACATTTCCCTCCTCCCTGTCCCCAACCATCTGGTGACCCTCTTCCGCTCAGACCCCTTCCCACCCCCTCTATCCACTCAGCCCTCTCAGTCATTGTAGGTTAGTTTTAAGTATGCTTTATTTTTTTGAAAAATATAAATGAATCATATATTAGTGGAATTCATCATTCTGTATTTCCATATGTAAACAGCACATATTTAAATCTAAACTCCCTTTCTCTCTTTTCCATACCTGTCACAACCTTGCAAACATCTATTAATCATGATTCTACATTCAAGTCAACATTATCAACCATATTTGATATAAAAATGCAGTACGTGTTTTTCTGTGCCTGGCTTTTTTCACATAAAATAGCAGGCCTTATGATCAAGTAAATCCACTTGTTATTGTACATCTAAAAGGAAGAGCAAAGAGATAGGGCCCGCATACTATGTTTATCATAGTATTATTCAAAATGGCTAAGCTATCAAAAGAGTGAAATCATGTCCTTAACAAAATGCATTTATCCACAGAATACTGAACATTTTTTAAAGTCGAAGGGAAGCTACAGAATAAAACTGCTTTTCAAATTGCACGTTTTCTGCAACAAAACCAAACATCCCCTAAATTACCTCCTGGAAATTTTAGGTGGGAAGACCATTAAAGGTCTTGCCAGGCCATGCCAACATTACATCATAGAATATCATGAGTATTGTATAAGACTAGATAATTAATCAGATATTTATTTATTGACTATTTTATTCTTTTTGGTTCATTAGAATATGTAATTCATATGTGATTTCATATATTTTGCTGAAAGTCATTAAGTATTACAAACATGAATCATTTTCTCCAAAACTGGAATATTGTGTTGTAGCATAGGGGCTAAGGACAGAGACCTTTCAAAAGCATTTAAAAATCAAACTTTCATTCTGTACTGACTGGCTCTGGGGCCTGGGGGAAGCTATTTTACCCTTCTCTTCCTCTGTTTTTTTTCTTTGTAAATTAGGGAATAATCATACCTCTCTTGTAAGGTTGCAATGGTTAAGTGACTTGTTAATATATGTGGGGCATGTCAAAATACTACTGGCTCGCAATTTAGGACACACTCAGCAATGTTTCCTGTTTTCATTTTTATTGTTCCTATGGTAAATATACTGGTCTTTGTTGTGGTGATCTTGAATCTGGGGTACAGGACAATTACCTTTAATGATGACTTACTATACCTGATGTAGAAAACCACCACCACTTTGTTGTAACAATATTTTGAAATGCATGTATATAATGTGAATTTTCCCAGACTTTGATTTAATATAGGAGATATTTCCAATGCATAAAAGAACTCATAGACTTCTTCGGCTCTTTTCAATATCCTGTGTGCTAAAGACCTTACCACACATCTGCAAACTTCACAGCAGTTTGTTGAGAGGCCCTGGGAGTCTCTTGGGGTTTGGAGTCCTCCTCTGTTCTTGGCTTGGTCTTTTGTGCAGAGGTTCTGGGGTGTATCCTATGATTTGGTCCCCAACCCATTGCTTTGTTTAGTCTCCTTGGTGGAGATTCTGCATGTCTGCCAGGGCTTGGAATCTTACTTGGTTCTTTGTTTGGTCTATTCTGTAAGGGTCCTGGGGATCTCCCAGAGTTTGGAGCCTTTTCTTGTTTAGTTTTTTTTTTCTTGATCCCTTTGGGGTGTGTATTTATGGTGCACTGCAGCTGGCTATGTGTGAAAACAGTTTCTTTTCCTGATATTTTGCCTCTCAAACTTCCAAACCTTAGATCCCAGTTGCATATATATATATATATGCTTCTTTCATGCAGAGCATACCAATCTCTCAGGAAGGCAGCCCCGGTGGTTACATTTTCCCCATTCTTCCTGTCGTGGCAGAATAGTTTGGGATTATCTATCCTGACTATGGAAACAGCAGAACATTGAAATTATAGATATTTGGAGAAACTCCCACATTTTAGAAAGGAAACTAAGATTTTAGAATTTCATGCATCAACCCTTTAAGTGACAGTGTCACTTAAAGTGTAAGCAGTTAGCTCCATCATGGATTTTGGTCCCATTCATGCCCATCACCTTTTCAGTAGAGTTTTAAGAAAATTCATACTGTGAGTTCTGCCTCCACAATGAGGTCAGAATTGGGATCTGAGCATGGCTTCCAGTGGAACATCACCAGTCAGATGTACTTGGGTGAAACTCTGACCTGGAGGGAACACAAGAAGCAGCTCCACATGGATCATGTGCTGAGCAGGTATAGACCAAGATGTATTTTCTTTTGGGGTGACAGGGTACTGTCGTTACCTTCTCATTGCTGGAATAAAACACCCAACCAAAAGCAGCTGATGGGAGGAAGGTTTTATTTTTATTTTGGCTTATAGTCAGGAAGGGAAGCTGTATGATGGCAGAGGAAAGGCTGGCATGAGCAGAGGCTGGACATCACCTCTGCACAGCATGTGGAAAACAGCAGACGGAGAGTGAGCTGAACTCTGGCAAGGGGGAGCTGGCTGGAACACCCCTAACCCAGCTTCCAATTACATATCTCCTCCAGCAAGCCTCTGCCTCTCAAATTGTCATCAGCTAGGGAACAAGCATTCAAAACATGAATGTAGGAGGGCCATCTGATTCAAACCACCACAATAATTAAAGAAAATCAAGGAAAGAAATTAATAAGGACAGGACCCCACACTAGATTTTTGTTAACTGTATAAACAGGAAATGACAAACAGCCTCAGTTAAACATGGCCTTCGGAATTGACTCACATGTCATTGCTCTTCATAATGTCTTTACTTCAACCCAAAACCCAAGAACTTGAAATCTCATAAGTTTTCTTTAAAATAAAAGGTTATAGTGGTCTCAGTCTTGTCATGACAAAAAAAATCAGTAGATAGGTCAGGACCCTCTCACCTGAGTTTAACTTTTCTCCACTATTCTCTCCATGCTTCACCAAAACTTGAATAAAAATATTAGGCTAATCATGGTTGCTGTTTTTGCCTTTGGCACTTTTAAAAGCAAATATATTTTGGGGGGGTTGTATAAAAGGTGGTCCAATTTACTCAATAGCGATATTTGTCTAATCTGGTGATAATTTGATTTTGTATATTTGGCTCTGAACATTGTCATTCATCAGAATCCAAGGCTGCAAATATGTTTCATAAAAATGTTTTTATACATGCATACCTGTATTGTGTGTGTAAATATATATACTGTGCTCTCCTTACCATCTTTGTCTTACATACTTGGATATGCAAGTTAGTGAATGGTGGAGACAAAGAAAGGAGACCTAGAAAGCAAGCAGAAGAAAGAAAAGAAGGAAAGGGAATTAAATAAAATAATTAAATTAAAAATAGAGTGGAAAAGAAAGGAGAAAGTAAAAAGGAACAGGTGAAATTGAGGGAGATGGGAGAAAGAAAGGAAGAAAGGAAAGAAAAAGAGAGAGACAGAGACAGACAGAGAGAGGCAGAGACAGAGAGAGAGAGAGAGAGGAAGAAAAAATATATTTTTTCCCAAAAACACACCATCCCAGTTTCCTTGAGCTCCTTGGTACTGGTTGAGCTATCCCTTCCTGATTGGTGGAACATCTTATCTTTCAGATGGAACCCCATTTACCTGGTGGATTGGGCGGTCCAATGAGAGGCACTCTTATTGGGGAGGTTCTCTTCCTGGGGTCCAGCAGTGTGAGTGTGGTCTGGGCGAGAGCTGCCTGGACGTTCACCATTTCTGCAATTGTGATGCTGACAAGGAGGAATGGTAAGGTGAACACAGTTTCCTACAAGTGGGAGATGGTGCATGTAATTCCCCCGAAGGGAGATAGATGTGAATAACATTAATGTGATCTGGGTTACACTGAAAAAAAAAAAAAAAAAACTAATTCTTGTATGTGGTGGCATGGGGGTGGGAAGCAGCTATTACTGAAGTTTTTATCAACACCTCCTTGTATTCTGAACTCTTCATTTCAAACTAAGCAGTGGAATGCAATATTGACTTTTGCAACTTAATCTGTTTTTCTACAATGGGTGCCATAAAGGTGTTAGGAAAGGTTCTGAAGCAGGTAAGAAGGTGAAAATGGTTTCTTTTCTTTTTACTGATGTTTTAGGACCCTTTACAACTATTAAAGATATAACAAAGGAGCATATTTATTGATCATCTAACACTCAAGATAATGTTTACATGCATGATTTTCTCATCTTTACATCTTTAGGTTGACAAAGATTAAATAATTTTTCCATTTGTCAAGGTTCAGCATTTGAACTTGAGTCACTCTGAGGCCAGAATTTCTAATACCCACCCATACCAACTTATTTCTGTGAAGTGAATGAAGCGAATTCTAAGTTCTCATGTCCATTACATTTCCTTTGTCTTCCTCCAGCTGAACTCTTTTTTCCTCACTGTATTGGTGATAACAAAATGCACACATGTCCAGACACCTCTGGGTTTTGACTAAAGTTAAGGCAGTCATTGGTTTTGGCTTATGTAAATTGCTTGCCTCATCAAGTGCTGTCAAATATAATTAAGAATTTACAGGAGATGAAGGATGGGAGGATGGTTGCATCAGGCCATGGGAGTTGATACATGGAAAATATCAGTAAGTTAGCACTGTTGGTACAAGCATTGTGACTACAGTCTATGTTCAGACCCTGTAGAAATGTATCCTTCACTTATCTCTCCAGCTCTAAAATTTACTGCAGAAAATGACAACACAAAAGCTGATACGGTGAAGGGATAGTTAATCAGGGTCAACCTTCTTGGCACCTCATTGGTCAACATATACCCAAGCTAGCTTTCCACATAATTTGGATTATTTTTGTATGTTTCAGCTCACTGTGTCCCTTCTAGTTCTTTAGTGTTCTGTATGAACATAACAAACTTCAAATATCTTTACCATGTAAAATCCCCTCAGGTTCTGCCTTAATGAAGAATCTGTCTTAGGCTGGGTTAATTTACTGAGGAAACTAACTTTGGCTGGGTTAGATTTGAATTTATTGCACCCAGACAGCACTGTCATTTAAGTGTTACATTCTGAAACACTCTTTGTGCCTTATATACCTTTATTGATGTTAGCATCCCAGAGAAAACCTTCACTTGAAGGTTTTATAATCTCCTTTTTACTGAAAAAAAAAACTGAGATTCCAAGATAATGAATGGCATGCTTCATGCCACTTGACTGAGAGAGCAGAGTTGCTATTTCAGCTGAATTCAAGGATCCTCCTGTTGACTGCATCATAGGAGCTGCTAAGGTGATTGTGAATGGTGGCCTACGGCGAGGATGTCAGAGGGAAGTCTCCCAGGCTCTCTTAAATCCCATCAGAACAGCATCCCTCTCCCTCCTGGTTAAGTCACATTGCTCGCAGGTATTGAGTGACCTCTAATCCTCTAAAGGGTGATAATTTTACATCCTTTTATAATAAACGTCCATAACTGAGTGAGTAACTGCCAAAGGTTTCAGTGAGATCCAAGCAAGTCAAGAAAATGAATGTGTGTTGTAGGGTTGGGTGAAAAGGAGAGACAGAGAGAGAGAGAGAGAGAGAGAGAGAGAGAGAGAGAATGAGCTGAGAAAGGATGTTGGTGCATGGTGAGAAAAAAAGTCACTGGGTAAACATCTCTAAAAGTAAATTTCCTTCTTAGTTAAAGGACACCTCACCTGAGTAGCTGATTCAGGGACACACTCAGCCTTAAGTACTTGTTGCTGTTCATTTCCGCCATCCACCACCCATTCCAAAGTGCACAGAGGTTCAAGCCATTTTACCTTAAATGGCAGATTATGTGTACAGAACCTAGGTGAGCCTCCTTTGAATCATTGCCAGATTACAATATATTGCCTAGTATAATGGTAGTACTATGTAAAAAGTTATCACACTGTAACGTATAGGGAATAATGATGTTTAAAACATTCTGTACTTTTTCAACACAAACACATTTTATCTTAACATTTTTTAAAATATTTTTTTGATATTTTATTTATTCATTTTCAATCAGAGAGAGAGAGAAAGAGAGAGAGAGAGAGAGAGAGAGAGAGAGAGAGAGAGAGCGAGGGAGCGCACCAGGGCCACACCTTGTTGGTCTGGCTTATGTGGGTCCTGGGGAATGGAACCCGGGGCCTTAGGCACTGGAGGCAAGTGCCTTAACCTCTGAGCCATCTCTCCAGCCCTATCTTAACATTTTTTATCCACAGTGAGTTGAATCTGTGGATACAGAATGTGTGGGTGGGGAGGGCTCACTGTACAACGAAACACATTTCTCAGAGCTGGACTGACTTTCTAGGGGACACATTTCTCAAGGGCTTCTATCTCAAGACAAAATCTAAATAGCAAGGAGAGAAACACAAGAACAAAGGAAATGAAGGAACCTGCAATGAATAGCCAACTCGCAGCCAGTGACATGCTGTGAAGGACCTTTTTCTCTATTAACCAACTTGGCAAAACTCCAAGCAGGAGCTTTCTGAAGCAGCGTCTTTTGCCTGGTGGTCTCTTGAGAGTAAGAAAGAAAACTCAGGGCATAGCTTCATCCTGCTGAGCTGCACAATCAATGGCGAGTGATCATGAAAGAGGAAGGATTGGGAAGGTGACTCAGTGGCATGTTGGAGAAGGCAGGAGACCTTGCAGTGTCTGTCAGTAGGTGATAGCCCACTGCCTGAATCAAGAATTTTCTCATCCAATCGGAGGATAGAACAAAATGAAACTCTCATTCTCACACTAGACCTGTCTTTTACTTATTACAAAAGAAAGCACAGATATTTTGAGTTTTTTTGTATTTCTATTATTTAACCTTTTGACATCCGTGTGCCCTTTCATAAAGTGATGACACAAAACAGAAAAAGAAAATTATGTACTGCTCAAATTCTGGTCATTTGATGATCCCAAAATAGAAAACTACTATCCTTTTTCTTAAATAAGAGAATATTTTAGGGAATTCTTTTTCAGTATATGGAAACCGAGAGCCTCACGCTACTATTTAGGTCTTGATTTCATTTCTCTTCCACAAGGAGTATTTAACAGAGGTTGATGAAGTTTTGACTGAAGGATGGGCAAATGACTTTTGTCAGAAATATTTTGTCTCAGTGTGAGACTTTATGATACAGTCATTATAATATCATCACTAGGTTGCTGTCAGCATTAAATTGGGTTGTGTGTGAAACTTTACTTCAATGCTCCAATGACAAGATTAAAACAAAAACTAGCTCTCACACTTGGCTCCAGGGACATGAAGTGCTCAGCTGAATCCCCAGACAATCAGTATAAACTCATATACAACCGCAGACGCCAGCACTGCATCTGAGGTACAGTTTGCTTCAGAAAGATCCTTTCAGTAAAAGGTAATTGTGGTTTTAAATAGAATATTGTTGTCTGCTGTACTATACTGAACATTTTTGAGTTGGATTTTGCCTATAACAGACAGAGACCTTGACAAAACAATGAAAGATGAGTCATGGCTCATCTTTTGCAGACACATTTCTGGAAGTAGGAAGAATGAGAGGAAGTAAGAGAGTGAAGGAGAGATGAGAGGTAGGAGATAGTTTAACCATCCAGAAGACCAGTGAAGTGTCAGATAAGATCAAAGCCAAGAGGATGAGGATAAGCCAACAGAATGTAGAAACAAAGAGACATTGTTCATCAACTGTAAAGGAAGAGGAAGTAAGAGAGACTGGAGAAAGGAGGAACCCTGGGTTTATGACCTCAGCATATGGGAGCATAGGGTTTGTTGGTTACAACAGATATGGTTAACATAAAGAGATGGGAAAGTTGATCAGTGTTATAATGATGACTGGAGAATACATATTGATATACAATAAGATATTTACTAGTCAGCTGAATGAATATGTTCATAAAATATGTAAAAAATGTGTGTGTGTGTCCAAGTCCAAGCCAGGAAAGGAGATAACACTGTAAGATACTGGAACAAAGTAAAATCAAGTAAAGTAAGTTGTTGGCTGACATGTTCCCTGGATATATGCAAGTTTACAGAAAAAGGCCCAACAGAGTTTAAGTGGGAAAGACTGCTCATCCAGGATGAGTACAAAATGGAAGCAGAGATAAAAGAGATGATATGGGTATCTCTCTTTAAAAATAGTTTATAGCTGAAGAGAAAAGAAAAAAGAAGCTTAACTGGATTCTGAGTGAAGGCTGACGAAGCCTAAAACACGTGAGAAGGATCTGAGAGATAAGGAAAAGGTGAAGATACAAGATGAGGACAGTACTGAAGGAGAGGAGAAAGCTGGCGATCATGTGATTCAAAAAGCAGGTGCAAACCTAGCCACAAACAAGTGGGTCCCTTATCTGAAAGCAAGAGACAAACTATGAGTACAGTTAATGTTTTAGATTTCCAATGATAAAAAAACAAGAACTTTGATTTATTAATAAATAACAGGTCATTGTGCACAAGAAAATGAAGTTAAGTCCCAAAAGGGAAAAAAAAAACATAATGGGAATATTTGGGAGGGGAACTGGACTTGAGTATTGAGCATTTGGAAAATTGAGAACAATTGATTTATCCAAGGAAATGACAGTGATATGTCTGTGTGATGGTTAAGTTTTGATGTCAACTTGACCTTTCAGATAATCTTGGGTGGGTCTCTGAGGATGTTTACAGGAAGGCAGCCTCTCAGTAGGGGGCAGGATGTAATGAAATTCAAAGAAGCTAGAAGTAAACATCCTTTCCTATGTGGGCAGTGCAGGAAGGAAATTCCAGAGACTCAGGAAGCCATTAAGTCTGGGGAAGAGTTGAAAGACCTCACCCTAAGGCTATATATAAAGGAGAAGAGATTCTCTCCTTTGCCCTCCTGCCTGTTTGCTGTTCTGTGTGTGGTATTAGTGATGGGTTTCTCTCTCTGCTTGGACCTGTGAAAGAGGACCAGCCTCTTTCACTTTTATGGGACTTCCCCTAAATCTGTAGCTTGAATAAATCATTTCCTCACATAAATTGTGCCTGGTTTGAAGATTCATCCCAGTGGCGTGTGGTTGACTACGACAGTCTGTATCTCTATTTCACCATTAGAGAGAGAGAGAGAGAGAGATCAGAGAGTATTAAGTACTGCTGTGGCATTTTCAAGCATCTGCATCTAAAAAATGTTGTGTGGGTCCGCAGCTGTGGGTGTGTGGGTCCACAGCTTATTTAGGGAGTCGCAGCTGCATCAACTCCCTGTTTGTCCATGGATCTGGGTGGGCAGAACCTTGGAACAGTGGTGAGCAGATGAGAGAGAGAGAACTCTTGAGATGCAGCCACAGTGGGAAGATCATTTATTGTATGTGGAAAGGTCATATATAGAGAGGAGAAGCCAGGAAAAATCAGAGGCAGGGTCATCAGCAAGGGGCTTGGTAGGGGCAGGGTGGTCTGTGGACGTTTCATGAATGGATAGGCAGGGGCCAGTAACCTGTGAATGCCTAGTTTGCATAAATAAGTTGAGGGGGCTTTACATGATCCTAGACCTGAATTTGATGGTGGCAGCTGTGGAGGAACTATCACCTCCGACTCTATTGTCCAGGCTGGTTAGCACATCTGGGGTGAGAACACAAGGCTCACTGTGGCTTACCAGGGGGGAGGCGGAGGTTTAGGATCAAAGGAGGAGGATGGTGAAACACCTTCCGGGTCTCTAAGCAAGTCAGAGATTCATCGGGGTTTCCAGCCGGTCTCAACTTCATTTAACCCTATCTCCTCCGTGCCTCTTAGCAGGGTCCCACAATGTTGAGTCACAAGTGTGTGCCATACTGTCCAATCACTTTAACCTTTAATCTGCTTGTGTGCTGGCAAGGACTGGTCAGTCCAGAAAGGCATTTATTTCTGACACTCTGATTGTTTCTGTTTTCCAATCTGGAGCACGTTCAGAGAATGACAGTTCCAAAAGTCTTCCACAATGGTTGGGTCTTAACCCATTGCAAACCCGTGAAGTCTTAATGGCCAAAATAATTTCTTAATAGTAATATGACATAAAATTTTGTCTGTATTCAACTAACAAGACAAGGCTTGGCTTCTTGGTGCTTAATGTAAAAAAAAAATTCTGTAGTTTCCGGTTTCTAAAGTACTTATAGGAAAAAAACTATGTCACTATCATTTCTTTAAAATTTCAATATATACACAAAGTATCTTTTCTTCCTCCTTATGTGTCCTACTCTCAGAACTGAAGATTTGCTTGCAGATGTGGCTTGCTCAGTTTGGAGCCTAGGAGGAATGGACATTTTCCAGATGGACACTATATTTGGCCATATCCAATTCTTGCCTTTGCTCTTTCCGGGAAGCAAGTGACCCTATGTGTCACTTTGAGTTTCCCACCTACTAAGCCCCTGAGACCTTCTTATCTGTAAGTCTAACAAAGCAAGGTGGAAAGACCTGACTGATCAACAAAGGAACCAAAAATGACTGGGAGGCATCAGTACAGCACTTCTGACTTGCAGAGTTGCTTGTGGGAATCTACCTGTTGCTCTTCCTTTTCCAGCACAGGAAAAGGAGAACACCATGAATAGTTCTCCAAGTCTCCCAAGGTTAACACACTCAGAGGAGCACAAGGGCTTCAACAGGAGCTGAGGTTTTGGGCTCCCCTTCAATTCTCTAAGTTAGTCTGTCATGCACATAATGCAAAGTTAATTTGAGTGGCTGAAAGAAGAATATGAAGAGATGATAAAATATATTATCTATCTCAGTGAGCTTAATCACTCAAGTGGCTCTATTCAGGTTTACAGAGTGACTATTAACCAGAATTGATTGATGAAGTGAATGACAGAATGTAGCTTTTCCTTATTCTTTGATCCATGGGAACATTAGGAAGTCCATAGCATCCCCTTCTACTCCCTTCCTCTGAGTTTAGAGTAATCACAAGATGCTAAGGAGGCCACAGGGATGGATTCTGCAAATATACTGCAATGAAAAAGCAAATTCATTCTGTGTCTGTATGCAACATGTACAGTTGAGCTTGCAAACTGAAACAAAGCCTTATTCAAAATTATTTAAATGACCTCTAAATAAGTTACACAAATTGCAGATAGTTTACAATGCATTTCTTTACATTTACTTTTAATAGCAATATAGGGGAAAGGATGCAGGTGAATATTTGATTTATTTATAATCAAGATAAGTTAATAAGTGTTTCTTCCAAAATTCATGAGTCTAATACTAAATCCTAAAATTTAATTTTCCATATGTGCTATGTAGCAAAAAAAAAATCTTGAATATGGAATCATAGCTGAAAACATAAAGAGTATGTTGTCTTACATGAGTTCACTGCGTACTTCAGGGACGAAGAAGAGTTATAGTAAGTGTCAAAATGGCAGATTTGAGTATTTAACATGGGCCAAGCATTGTGTTCGGTGGCTCTCTGATCTCATTTGATCAGCTTCACCCTGTTACTCAGATGTGCCTGAACTTGAGAACTGAGCATATTGAGCATCTCAGAAATAAAATTATTTACCCAAAGTAATACACCTAAGGAACTGGAACCAGGGATTCCAGAACAAATGTGTATATCTATAAAGCAATTATATTAAAGACAAGATAGATACTGGGGAATACCCAGAATGTGATTTGGTTCCTGCCCTTTCTGCTGTGAGATGTGAGAAACAATATCTCAGAGCCTCAGTTTCAACATTTGTATATGAGGATAATTGTACACACATAGGGACAGAATACACCTGTCCTTTGTATATTTCTGTCTGTTACACATTCAGGGCCAAGTTGTTGCTTCCAACTTCTACTCTGCCAAATGCTCTTACTAGAATTCCAAAAGTCAGTTTAAAAGGACAGAAATAACAATGGCTTACTCTATTCTTTTTAAATTTTCCTATCAAAAGGTTACTAGGGAGTTCCTTATTTGCATAATTAGCAAGAACAAAGTCAGAGTCATTAACTCCTAAGATCTTTCAAGACAATAATAAAATAAAAATCAATCAGTAATTATATTCATTTCACCAGGACATAAAAGGTGATTTTCTAAAGCTCATTCAGACCTGTAGGCAAGTGGCTGATGTAAGTCATTGGAGTGTTTTTTAAAACGTTCTTAATTAACGGTTTTTGGAAATGCATATAAAGTACTTTGACACTAGCACTATCTTATTATATTTCTTGCCCCCCTACACAACCTCTTCCACTGACCTTTCTTTCCAACCCTCTTCTACTCTGGAGTGATTTTTAAGAGTGATTTCTGATGCCTATTTCAAGTTACTAAGTGTGATAGTTAGACTTTGTTGTCAACTTGATCTTTTTAATTATCTTGGGTGGGTCTCTGATGTTGTTCACAGGAAGGCAGCCCTCTCAGCAGGGGATAGGATGTAAGGAAGCTCAGTGAAGTTGGAAATTAACATCCCTTCCTGTGTGGGCAGTAAAGGAAGGAAATTCCAGAGACTCAGGAAGGCATTAAGTCTGGGAATGGGTAGCAAGACCCCACCCTAAGGCTATATAAAGGAGAAGAAATTCTCTCCTTGGCTGTCCTGGCTGTTAGCTATTGTGTGTGGTGTTGGTGATGGGTATTTCTCTCTCTACTTGGGCCTCTGAAAGGGGGCTAGCCTCTTTCACTGTTATGGAACTTCCCCTGGATCTGTAACTTCAGTAAATCCTTTCTTCCCATAAACTGTGCCTGGTTTGGAGATTCATCGCAACCGCATGTGGCTGACTACAACACTACGATAGACAATCAATTTCATGGGATAATGAATCATTGTTTAAAATCTCTGCATTGGGCATGTGGGGTCCTCTTGGCCTCAGCCATCAGTAGCAGTCTGTCTGTGAGTCCACAAGCAAGTTTGTGACGATGTAAAATCCTGTGATGTTTGGAAGCTGGCCATGGATTTTATATTTGGTATTTCAGCCCTTCACATACACTCCTGAGATGAAAGCCTTCTGTTATATCCCTCCCCAGTCTAGCCTGGCTGCAACCAAACCAAGTCACTTTTCAAAAACGGTCTTGGCATAGAGACCCTGGATTATCCACATTTTGTCCTCTTTTGTCTTAAATTTATGTTTTTCAGGACAAATGATACTGGCTTGCTTTCCTTCAAAGATCACTTGCCTGTCACTCAGATAGTTATCACAGATACCAACAGATCAAACTCAGAAGCTGCTTGGAGAATCAGTCCCTTGCGTTGCTATGGCGACCGTGAGTACTGAATGGAAAGAATTCTCTCTTTCTTCTCTCTCTTTATCTCTCTCCCTCTCCCCCTCTCTCTACATTACATGAGCACAAGGTGTTTTTATTCCCTTACTCCTTTTCTCTGTAGCTTCCCCTAGTCTTGAAAATCACCCACCTGCCCACTAGGTTTCTAGCCTTCCACTGAAAACAATCAACCATGCTAAGGCATTTTTCTCCTCTGCAGGACACTTCTGGAATGCTGTCTCATTTTACACGGAAGCTTCCTTTATCCTCTTTCCTACCTTCCATGTGGAATTCAGTGCCGACATTTTCTTCTTTTTTAAGACCACTGCTTTATCTGGAGTTTTCTTAGAAAGCCTTGGCATGAAAGACTTCATCCGTCTTGAGATAAGCTGTAAGTGCTCTCATCGATGAATTTGATGTCATTGGTCAAGAGAATAGGGTTCGCTTTAACTTTGCCACCAACCCTCCTGCATGTTTTAACTGTCAAGCCGACATCACAGGACATCAGTAACACTGGCACTGATGACAGCCATTTCCTCCTGATGCTTTGATCTATTTCCATGCCAGTATTTATCAACTGTCTTATCAAAATAGGTACCTTCCAAAAATTTCCATGCATATGTGATAAGGCCCATCTTCTGAGGCATACATACTCTTTTTTAACTGTGACTTTAAGCTTCCAAATCACAGGACTACAATTTTATGGAAAGCATAAATTATTATTATGCTTTCTGTCACAACACAAAGTTGAATTTTGCAGTTGGACCTATATTACTCAAGTTTTATTACCGGCCCAGCCCCTTTATAAGGCTCTATTCATAATGATCAGGAATTTAATGAAAGATAATAGAAATGGGAGAAAGTTCTGATGTTGTACATTTTACATGTAAGCATGCTAATAAAACATAACCATGTACTAACAAACCAAAATACAGTGTTAATGAATTTATCATTATGAAAATGGAAAAATACCAATATATAGTAGCAATAATAATATTAAATCTTTGGTTCCTGAGTCAGTATTTTTGAAATTTTGTTAAAGATTGCATCAAAACTGAGTTTCTCTACCTGTTCATGGTCAAAAGAGAGTACAAATAATGTTCACCCATCTACCTTATTTTTGCTGATAGGGAAAAATTTATTTTTTATTGTCCATAATGAGTTACATTTAGTGTGCAAACAATGAGTTGTTATCCCCAGTTCCCCAGTGCCCCTCTTCCCCATCCCCAATCTGCTGGATATCCTCCTTTGTGGGCAGTCTGCATCAGTCCTTGGGGCAGGGTACCTTGGATGGCCTATGAGTCAGTCCGGTTCTGCTGGCCCTAATATGTTGTGATTTGGGGGGGCATTTCTCTGGATATTCTGCCCCACCAAGGCTCTCACAATCTTTCCGCCCCTCTTCCACTCAGTTCCCTGAGTCGTGGTGGGTGAGTATTAAGGCTGCTTTATTGTTGAGAATTTAGGGGTCTCTGTACTTCTGCTTGAGGTTGTGTCAAAAATCATTGGTGTCTCACTGGCTTATCCTGTGTTGACTGATTGGCTGTGGCCATGATAGGGAATAATTTTTATTCATTTTAAATTAAATTAGTTTTCCACATAAACTCACAGATATGCAAAGAGTTTGGAAAGATTTTAACTACAAGGCTATGGGAAGTAGAAGGCAAAGAGCAAGTACCAGGTCATCCTGGGCTAAAGTGGCACCCTTAAAAAAAAAAAAACTTAACATACATGCAGAGAATGAAAACAAACCAGAGTGCATCAGAAAGTCCCAGAGAGGGGACAGAGCACTGGTTCACAACAGGACAATCCTAACTGTATAGCCCTGGCCACCATTCTCTGGCTGTCCAGTGATTCACAGGAGCCATCCAGCCTCCCTCAAAGCTGAGAACCTGCCTCTAATGTCAAACCCCAGCTCCAAGTTCAAAGCCAGCCTGTGCTACTCTACACTTACAAAATAGTAACGTATTTTTGAAAATATAAAAATGTCAAAAGAGAGACAACTTGGGATACAGTTGGTAGGGTGATTGCCAAGCAGGCATGAAGCCTTGGGTTTGATCTCAAGCACTGCATAATGTAATATGGTGGTGCAAACCTGTGATCCCAGAAGTCTTTAAAAACCTTTTTTATCAAAATGTAATAGTTATTTTCTGGTATTATTTACCAGAAATTATTAAAGTGTCCTGGGTGGTGATGGTGTGTGTCTGTAATACCAGCACTTGGGAAGGTGGTGGCAGGAGGGTCAGGAGTTCCTGCAATCTGCAATGTATATCAAATAGTATGTGCAAAGTATAGACACCATTGCTTCCATTGCCCTCTTAGAGAACATGTTTCTACAAAAGGTTAATGACTCTTAATCTAGTCCGTGTTTCTCATAGGATGATGTGGTACATGAAAGATCGGAGAGATTAATTGGCTACATTAAAGATTTGCAACCTCTTTATTCCATAAATGGTCCCTAAAACTTCCCTGGGACTAATGCAGAGGACACAGGCAAACACTTTGCTCTGTCTGCACAAAGCTCAGGATGAATAGTGAGAGGAGAGGGGCTAGGTATGTATGACAGTGGTCCATTCTTGCTGCTGAGATGGGAAGAACATCACATGAATCTATGCTAGAAGGCTTATTCTTCTTTCCTTAGAGCATTTGACAGGCATTCTACTATAATGCTTAAAGAATCTTCCTTTGTTAATCTCAAAAATGAGCCATTAGCTCATCTTGTTTCATTCATCTCTGAATTCCCTGAACCTAGCATGGTGCCTGGCCCGATGAAACCCCATATGAAGGTTCTGTAGCTTTATTTTGAGCAGTAAAAGAGTAGGTTGTGAAAAAATGTACCTGTCAGACACTGCTGAGTAGGAGAGGCCAGAAGCGAAGTTCATGATAGAGTTGATGCTGGGACTGGGCCACTTCCTCCCATCCAAGGCCACAGGGCTATGGCCATTCCTCCAGCTTTGTGAGATACCTTGTGATTGCCTCAGTATTCTGCCATAAAGTATCAAGCCCATTTGGGATGATACAGCGTTAAAATGTTTCCTATCATCGTTACTATGTATTCTAGATGTGACTGCCCTCAAGATTATACACAATTTGAGTTTGCAGACTTCAACATAGGCAGCATGAAATAACAACTCTGAAGGCACATTGCAAGGATTCAGGATTCAAATCTTGGTTCTACCCCTCCCCCAATTGCTTATTCCCCCAACCCGCAGTTCCCTTGCTGGTACAATATTACCAGCATCACAAGTTTGTAGTGAGACTTGAATGAATTAATTAATGAAAAATGCGTTAGTGGGGTGCGTGGTTTATGTGAAGCACTCAGTGAATCATGACTACTATCACTTAACGGATTCTCCTTCATGTCTAGGGGGAATGGCTTAAACCCAGTAGGTGTTTTGTAGTTGCTTTAGAAAAGAAAAAGCAATATTATAAAAGATTGTGCAAGTGACTTAATCTCAGATATAAACTAAACACCACCTAGGGAGAATTGCAAAATTGTCTTTTATATCAGTGTTGTCATGAAGACAACTTTGAGTGGAAGAGAGCTCTGTCTACAAAACCAGAGCTAGGTACTAACTAGACCTATTATAAATATGTGCTCACCTACTGTGTGCAGACTAGCTGGGAAGAGAGACAGTGAACAGATTCTTAAACAACAGGGAGTATGTGGTATAATAAAGTGCAGGCAGGAAGTGTAATGGGAAGACACAGCTGTCTACTAAGATAGGCTGTCTGAGTGGAACTTAGTAGTATCCTCAGTACTAGACATGAAGGAAGATTTTTACCAAACTCTCTACTATCCACTACCCCAAATTCTCAACCAATCTTTACCCTGCATCTTATCTATTGAGAGATAGAAAAGAGGAGCCCAGTTATCTCTTAATAATCGGTTGATTTCATGATCTGAATAAGAAGGAAATGGCTGGAGGTCCCACCTTCACTTAATGTTTTGCTCATTCATCACCCAATCTGCTCTTTTCAGTTCCATTTCTGCCCCTGCCTGGCTTTTCAAACCAAATTTATCTACAGAAGTAATGCAATCATAACTGCTTATAAGTATATTCTATATGTCAGGTACACCTCTGAGCAAGTCAACAGGGTCTCATGGAGACCAGCTGATGACTTGGTGTGTTTTTTTTACTCATCTAATAGATGAGGAGGTAGAGGCGTGGTGAGACCAAAGCCTTAATTTAGAAAAGGGTGGCTCTAGAGTCTATGTTAGTCCCATTTTTCTCAGGATTCAATTCAGGCTTATCTTTAAGGTTAGGACTCACAAGTGAGAATAGCAGCTCAAGTCTCTAGTTACTGAAATTCTTCACTAATGGGACTTGTACTAAAGATAGTTTTCTGCCAAGGATTAAATGCTGGGTAGGGAGCAGTCATCGGTGGTATTTAATCTGCCAGGTCTGTGATCATTTTGAAGTGGTGGTCAAATAAATGCTCTTTTCCTGGATTGGGAATAGGAAACAGAGGAAGCCATAAGGTGCTCAGAGGGAGTAAAAGGCTGGTATGTGAGAGCTTCTGTTCCTCAGGAGACTACCTTCTCAAAAGATTTAGAAAATTCTCATGCAATAAAATGGAAAAATGAGATAGTACAGTCAGCAGAGTAACTGTGAGGGAATCTGCCTTTGTGTTCAGACTTTACTCTTTCGGATATACTTTCCTGTGCTTTTTCTCACTGATAGGTGGAGATAATGACATCTTTCTCATAGGATTGTTTTAAGGACTACCATGAGAAAATTCATCATCCATGTTTTGCATAGTGCCTGACGACTGTAGCGCTACTTACAAGCGTCTCTCTTAATCGTTATGATGGTGTTACCACCAGAACCATCCTTACCACCACCATCACCTCCATCACTTACTTTCCCATGAGCATGCTCATTACCATCCCCAGCACCAGTTTCCATGATCATCATCATTACGTCATCATGACTATTATTCATCTGGATTTTATATCCTAATGCTAATAGTAAAATGCATTCATGGAAGCTCTCCAGTTTAGAGGTTGGAGTCATGAGTTTAATTTGAGTTAATTATTAATTAAATGGAGTTTAATTATTAACTTTCATTTGCATGGATGTTCCCTCGGACAAAGCAACTAACATTGTGTTTCATTGTGACATCTGTGCTTATGGATGTAACAGCACAAATGCTCATATCACACACATTGAGTGATTATCATGGAGGAAAATACCGAGCCTCTTAGAATGTGGGTCACCTTTCTGTAGAAATGAGGTTGATTTCATAGGCCCATGTGCATAGGAGGAAACAAGAAAACACATTAAAACCAGGGTAGATGACAGAAGCTCAGAACACCAGTATGGATCCAATGCCCCAGGTCCCTACTTCTGAGCTCGCACAGTCTGGAACAGCTGAGGTGGCAGAACTCAGAGCATGCATCCTTTTGATATTTGGCATTTGGTATTGTGAATGGTCATTTCAGTGCTTCAGGTATTTCCAAGGATGCCCTCTCTACACTGATTGTGGCTTATACTGCTTTCTCCCCTGTGTTCTTGACATGCTTGTGCCTTGAACACCCTGATGTCTCCCTTCATCATCTTCCTGCTCCTCCTGGTTCCAGCTCCTTCTGAGATCACCTTTGCCATCGATATTGGGAATGGTCCTGTAGAGCTGGTTGTCCAGGCTCCTTCTTCTCTAAATGACAACCAATGGCATTATGTCCGGGCTGAGAGGAACCTCAAGGAGACTTCACTGCAGGTGGATAATCTTCCGAGGAGCACCAAGGAAACTGCGGAGGAAGGCCATTTCCAGCTGCAGCTCAGTAGCCAGTTGTTTGTAGGTAGGAAACATCATAAAGTACTCTGTGCTACACACACTCAAGATGACTTTGTGACGGTCCAGGGAAGGTACTCTTTGTGTTAACCCCCCCCCCCACAAGATGACTGTGACCCTATCTAAGGAAATTTTGGGATAGTCTTAGACACTTGATACAGCTTTTCTCCTTACATAGATTATTTTCAGGTGTATATAGAACCCAGTTGTCTTTATTCATTATAATGAAATCTACCCTGTAGGTGTGATCAAATAGTTGAGCTAAGCTACGGAATTTCTGTCCTCAGTCTTCCAGTTAGAAGAGGTGTTTTTAATTATCAAACTCAGGGCTTCTTCGACAGTGCAAGAAACCACACTATCAAGGTATCTGCCTTTCCCTCACATAGAAAAGCAGCCTGTCCCAGAGCATACCTCTCCAGCTGGTCATTCCCCCACGAGACTTAGTTTCATTGGCAATGGCAGTCACTGAAAGAGGAAGGAACAGAAGGATACTGACAAGGTCCCCTGATCCAGACTTCCCTCCCTCCTTCCCTCCTTTCTCTCTTTCCTTTCTTCATCTCTATCATCTAAATCTAGGCAGGCACCTTTATTGAATGGTGGGGATTGAAAGGTGAACTAAAATATTTACTACTTTGCAAGGAGCTCGTAGTCTGTGTGTGTGTGTGTGTGTGTGTGTGTGTGTGAGAGAGAGAGAGAGAGAGAGAGAGAGAGAGAGAAACAGAGGGAAAGAGAGAGAGAGAATTTCACCTTAAGTCCAGATAAAATCCTATATACTAATAAGTATAGTAATTTCAGGGTTGTTTAAAAATATTTTGAAAAAATGGATTAAGGAAAGTTAAAGTAAAGCTGTAAAATACTAAATAGACCATTAATGTTAGAGATGCCATAGCCTGTATAAGCTGAGGGTTTGCTTCTATGTAAGACTTGAAGTTCACATACTTACAACAGGCACATAAATGACAGTTTACCATCCACCCAGACTTAATTTTTTCTCCTTATTTTTTATTAATTTTCATCCACACTCAACATACATAGTTTTACTGTTAGCAATGAAATGCCATCTTCATTCAATGTGTGTTTATTGCTTGCTAACTTTAAATTTGGGATCATTCAACTTTTAAACCTGGGAAGGTTAACAGTAAACATACATCAGCTAAAAAAAAGAGGCATGTGTGAGGATTTTTCTAAGTTCAAAATTAACCTTACTTAGGCCTTCAATGGTCATGTTTTCAATATCTAGCAGAAACTGTGATACAGCTGATTTAAATATTTTTTATGATTTCAGGTCATTTGCTTAATTTATAAACTATGTAAATAATATTATTTACAATTGAAATATTTTTAACTTAATGATGTTGTTTTAGTTCTATTTAGACATTACATATGATTCTCCACAGAAGATTGCTACTCGAGATTTAATATCTTTTTGATGGAATCAGTACAAAAATTATGTAATTTCATATGTTATACTCCATGTAAATTCTAACTTATCTTCAGTCAAGTATTTTGAATTCTTTCTGGCTGAAAGGGAAAATACACAAATAGAATTTTTATCATTTTGTGCAAATTTGACTTGGCTGTGAAATTATCATATGTGTAGAATATGAGGTAATGGGCAGGTCAGAAGGGAGGAGAGACAGTTGTGTTCTGTGACAAGTTTTATATCTGGACATTCAGTTAAAATGCACTGAATTGCACAACTGTGTCCACGGGTCTGGAAGAAATGGCCTCCTGAAGCCAGAGCTAATGTAGCCATGGTGAGAGCACCTGCTGCTGCTATGTTTCTCTGAACTAAGTTCCTTCTCAGATGTTATTCTGCTCTGTTGAACTGGTCTTAATTTCCTTAAAGAAGAAAGAAAGCTATTGAAGGTCATTTTAGCCTGTTGGCATATTTTTTATTTTATTTATTTGCAAGGAGAGAGAGAGAGAGAGAGAGAGAGAGAGAGAGAGAGAGAGAGAGAGAGAGAGAGGAGAGACAGAGAGAATGGGCATGCCAGAGCCTCCAGCTGCTGTAAATGAACTCCAGATACATGTGCCACCCTTTGCATATAGCTTTGTGTGGGTACTAGGGAATCAAACTTGGGACATCAGGCTCTTCAGGCAAACACCTTATCCACTGAGCCATCTCTTCGACCCAGTCTGTTGGCTTATATTCCACTGTTTAATGTTCAGTGAAATGCCAGGTGGCCAGAAGAATAAAGTCCTAACATTACCATTTTGTGAAATTTAGTTCCTGAGTGAATTAATGAATAAGAACATTGGCTTAGTCCAAATGAAGAATTGTACTCTCATTCTTCAGCAATATAGAGACACTAGATATTTATGTTTGGTAGGCAGGAAAAGATACCATCATAGGACTATACATTTTAACTAAACTAGATTGAATGTGACATTGATAGCTTCTATAATCACAGACCATAATCCATTTTGATTCCCTCTCCACTCTCCCTCATATCACTTCCCCCCTCTCAATTAGTCTCTGTTTTGTTTTGGTATCATCATCTTTTCCTACCATAATTTGTAGGTATTATCAGACACTGCAAAGTCATGAACATCAAGACCATTTTGTGTCTGGAAGTTTGTGTTATAAGCAGTCTTACCCTTCCTTTGGCTCTTACAATCTTTCAGCCACCTCTTCTGCAATAGACCCTGAGCCTCGGGAGGATAGAGATGTCCCAGTGCTGAGCACTCCACTGTCACTTCTCAGCATTATGGTGTCTTTTGAATTATCCCAAGTGGTCATCACCATCTGAAAAAGAGAACATTCTCAAGCCAAAAGTGAGAGTAGCATTATTATATGGGTATGCTCATTTTTTTAAAAGTGCTTATAAGGCAGTTTGGTGGGCATAATATGTGTGTTTAGCATGCATTGCTCTCCTAGGGCTCATGACCTCCCCCACCATAGGCTTTTGACTAATTCAGTATCAGGCATGTATTCCCTCCCATGGAATGGGCCTCCAGTTCAATTTGAGAGCAATTGGTTTCCTCCATAATAGATGTGCCACTATTGCCCCAGTTGGCACATTTGGCCTGGGTGGCCAGTCTTAAGGCTTGCGAGGTCCACTGCTGTTCACCGCCATTGAGGACTTCTCTCTCCCATAGGGCTGCATGCAACCATAGCTTTTTCCAGCTTTCTGTCAGCTGGTTAACAAAGAGGAGGTTTCCAGCTCCACTCCAACCTGATTTCTCAGTAACCTGCATATGTGGTCTTCAGCAATAAGGAAATTTTTTTTAAAGTGACTAACGTTAGCTTGTACTTTTATCTCCTTATTGTGTTGAATGAAACTATAATGCAGCTTTTTGTTTTTTTCAGAGAGAGGGAAGGTTCTTTTTTTAATATTTTATTTATTCATTTTCAAGCAGAGATACAGAGAGAGAGAGAGAGAGAGAGAGAGAGAGAGAGAGAGAGAGAGAGCACACCAGGGCCACCACCTTGTGGGTCTGGCTTATGTGGGTACTGGGGAGTTGAACTGGGGGCCTTAAGCACTGGAGACAAGTGCCTTAACCACTGAGCCATCTCACCAGCCCAAGAAGGAAGGTTCTGTTCTGAGAAGGGACATGGTTCTGTCAGTAGAAAGGGAAGCATAAGAAAAAATGTTAACTGATAATTAAAGTAATTTTTTTCTTCAATTATGTGTTGAATCTGCTACCCACAACAGGTCTTGAAATTAAAGTAGTTTGCATAGTAAACAAATGGCTTGCGAACTGGGGAGATGGCTCAGTCAGTAAAGTGCTTGCCGTGCAGTCATGAAGGTCTTAGTTTAATCCTCAGAATCCAGGAAAAGCCAGGCACAGTGGTGTGTCCTTCTAGTCCCAGTGCTGGGGAAGCAGAGACAGGAGGATCCCTGGGGTTTGCTGTACAGCCCGTCTACTGTATGTGAAAAGTTCCAGGCCAGCGAGAGATCCTGCCTCATAAAAAGGTGAACAGCATGTGAGAAATGCCACCCAAGGTTGTCTTCTGGTCTCCACATACAAGAAGAGGCAGTGTTAACTACTTGTTGTGAAATAAGAACCCAATTTATCCATCCAGTGCTTACAAATAAAGGAATTTAAGATTAGGAATCAGAGAAGGCAAACCCAGTACTTGGTGCTCAGGATGGACACTGACAAGAGATGCTTCTCTAAAGTCAATGGACATTTGTCAAGCTGACAGATGTTCTCCAGGACCAGCTTAGAATACTGACAGCAGCATTTTAAAGAAATTGATTCATACCCAGTGCTAGGAAACATCATCCTAATGAACCCACTTGATACCAGGGCCAACTGAGGAATTTCATCCCAAATTGCTTCCAGCTAGACCATCCAGATAACTGTCTACTTTATCAAGAAGAGGGATGTGAGAAACACGAGTGTAAATGCATGTGTATATAGTATTTGGGAGAAGAAAGCATGTAAGAGAAAAAAAGAAGAAAGACGATTCTCTTTGTTGCAGAATCATCACCCAGTACTTCCTGGTATGTTGTTTCATAGCTCTTATGTTCTGAAATCAGAGGGAATCCTGGATTTTTCTGTGAGAACAAAACACTGAGAAAGTTTGAATCTGCCTGATTCTTGAGGGATTTGTAAGGAGCCTGTTGAACTTCTGCGAAACCTTCATGATGTCTACTGCTCTGAAAGTCAGGTTACAGTCCTATTCTGCATTTCAGTAGAGTGCTCTTGACTTCCAAATGATATCTTGAAGATGAGCCCCAGGATCAACGAGCAAATATATATTAAGTGCCTACTGCTCTCAGCAACAGGTGACCACTCAGGAGAAGGGACATCAGTGACTGAGCACATGCATCCTTTGCATTTTGTGATCTTCACTCAGCCTTTCTGAATATATAGGGCATAGATGGAGTGGCTGAGGGTTAGGTAATTCAGTGACCAATGTAGCTAATCAGTGAGTGGCATGGATGTGAACTTAACATTTCTCTGGCCCTGAAACCTACCCTCTTCCAGTGCACAGCTCTGAGCTGCATTCATGTTAGAGTGTGCTGCAGTTTTTTATATGGTGCATGTGCCTAGGAGATCACTTCCAAATTTCCCACAAAGGAAAAGCCCATTCTAAGCCTTCTACTTCAAATAAAAGCAACTCCAGGCTGTTTAAAAATACTTGTTAATTTATGTACAGGAAACATGGCCATCTGAAGTTTCATTCTTAACCGTTTAGAAGAGATTCACCTTGAACTATTTTCTCTCTCACTCTTTCTGCTTTCTCCCTTCCTCTTTCTCTCTCTCTCATGTGTATGCATGTGCCATGCACACATGTGTGTATGTGTGTGTGCATGTACATGTTTATGTCTAGGTTATTTAAATTCCAGTAATAGGGCTGGAGAGATTTCTCAGTGGCTAAGGCACTTGCCTGAAAAGCCTAATGACCAGGATTCAATTCCCCAGTACCCACGTAAAACTGGACCTTCAAAGTGGTGTGTCTGGGATTCATTTGCAGCAGCTAGACTCCCTGAAATATTCTCTCTCTGTCTCTCTCTCTCTCCTTGAAAAAAAGTAAATAAAATAAATTATAGTAGCAGAAAAGTTTAGCATGAGCTGGACTACTTCACAATAGCTCACTGTTAATATAAAGATGATAAACCTAAAAGAATGGGGCTTTTGACACCTTTTGTGTTTTTCCTCTTATTTCAACCTCAGGGGGTACATCATCAAGACAGAAAGGTTTTCTTGGATGTATCCGCTCCTTACACTTGAACGGACAAAAGCTGGACCTGGAGGAGAGGGCAAAAGGCTTGTCTGGAGTCAGGCCGGGCTGCCCAGGCCACTGCAGCAGCTATGGTGGCAACTGTCACCACGGGGGCAAGTGTGTGGAGCAGCACACTGGCTACTCCTGCGACTGTACCAGGTCACCATACGAAGGACCCTTTTGCCAGAAAGGTAGGCAAAGCACTCCCATTGCTCCATCGTGTGGCACTGTAGCACCCGCATACCATGGGTGAACCAATGGTCTCCATGCTGGTAGACAGCCCATACTGTAGTATCTCACTCAGTTATCCTGTTTGGACACTGCCTGGCTCCTGACATAAACATATGCCCACAGGATCCTTGTGTGAATGATGCCCCAGGTGAGCCAGAGAGACCACTGGTTGGTCTGGGCTAGGCTGGCTCAGGAAGTTACCCTTGACCAACCACAATGTCAGGAGACCACCCACTCCATCTTGAGGGAGGGGCTCCAGTAGAAAGGCAGGTAAGTAAAGAGATAAGGAGAAGACAGATCTCCCCCCCTCTGATCTGTGACACAGTGTCCACTGCAAAGATAAGCCTGAGGACATTGCAGCTTACTTTCGAGTGGGGGGCAGGGAGCTGTAACCCTAAACTGACTCAATTCCAAGGCTGCGATGCAGAGTCATGAGAATACCTGGAGGTTGTTGACTAGCTAGTCTAGCACATTTTAAGGAATTTAGGTTCAGCAACACACCTCAAAAATTAAGGTGGAGAGCAGTTGACAAATACACCTGATGTCTATCTACCATTGGCCTTCACTGCACATGGATATGAATTTACAATCACACACATGCACTCACACACTTACACACATGCAAACCACACACCCAAAATATGAAAATAGAATTACATTTCTCTACATATGTAGTTTATTCCTAGATATATTTTTCCTGTCATAATTGAGGTATATAAAATTCACATACCAGGAAAATTTTTAAGGTGTATGGTTTAGTGATTTTTATTATTTTCACTTATTTTCATAGTTGGATATCATCACCCCTCTCTAATTTCAAAATTATTAGATCACACACACACACACACACACACACACACACACACACACACACACACACACCAGCCAAATCCTTTCACCATTAACAGACACTTCCCCTTCTCCTCTCCTGCCAGCCCTGAAAACCACTCATCTATTTTCAATCTCTGGATTTGCCTGCCCTGAGGCTTTCACATGCATGGAGCCCCCAGCTTTGGCTTTTCTACTTCCGGCACTTAGCACGATATTGTTAAGCTTGGTCCATAATGTAACACTGTATAGCAGTCAATTTCCTCGTCTTGCCAATGTGTATTATAGATACAACCCATTTGATTTACCCATCTGTCAGTTGATGGGCACTGGGATGTCTCGATTTCTTTGGCAGTTATAGTGACACTGTGATTGATATTCATGTGTATGCTTTCATATGAAATGTGCTTCTAGTCTCTTAGGTATACCTAGAAGTTAGATTGTGGGTCATAATATGTCTGCCTTTTATGTTTTGAGGAACTGCCCACTTGTTTTTCAAAATGGTTTCTACATTTTCCATCCCCACCAGCAGCACATGTGGACTCCAGAGTTTTCACACTCTTGAATGCACTTGTTATTGTGTGACTTTTAACAAAAGACACCCTACTAGGTATGGGCTGATATCCCACTACGGTTCTGACTTGCATGTACCTGATGATTAAAGAGACCAAACACCATTTCTTGTCCTGATTATTCACCTGTGTTTCTTCTTTGGAGAGATGTGCTTTCAAACCTTCTGCTGGTTTTTGCTGGGGGTTTTTGTTTGTTTGTTTTTTCTGCTATTCTGTTGCATTTTTTTCTATTTTTCCGAATATATGTCCCTTATCAAACATGATTTGCAAATATATATTCTCGTTTTGCAGATTTCCTTCTCACTTTTTGTACTATCTTTTGAAACACAAATTTTTATAATTTTGATGAAATCTGACATCTGTTTTTCTTGTATTGTTTGCAACTTTAATGTCACATGTGAGAAGTAATTGCTTAATTCAAGGACATGAGAACTGGAATTCAATAGAATTAAAATTAGAATTAGAGTTCAATAGTTTTTGCCCTAATTTTTAGGACTTTGGTTCATTTTGAGTTAATTGTTGTATTTGTTTGAGAGAGTCCATATGATTCTTTCTTCCTTCCTTCTTTCCTTCCTTCCTTTTCAAGCAGAGAGATACAGTGAGAAAGAGAGAGGGGGAGAGAGAGAGAGTATGGGTTGCTAGGGCCTTTAGCCATTGCAACTGAACTCCAGATGCATGCACCACTTTGTGTACCTGGCTTATGTGGGTACTGGGGAATTGAACTCAGGTCATTAGGCTATGGAGGCAAGTTCCTTAACCACTCAGAAATCTCTCCATCCCCATATATACTTTTGTGAATATCCACTTGCCTCAGCACCACTTATTGATTTCAGTTCGCCCTTACCCTATTTTAATTGAATAATCACTGTGACTGTCATGATGCATTCACTGAAATATTATTTCTAACTAAAATATTAAATAACAAATCTGGAAATTGATTTGTAAATCTTGATAAATTATGGCATAATTGAATTATACAATTATTGAGATTATTATTTACATTTAACATAGCAAAGATAATGCCGCCCATTTTATTTGTTGTAGATATTTGTTGTTTCATTCCACAACCATTCATCAGTCAGCCATAAGTATTTGTAGGCTGATGCCTGAATCCTTTAACCACTGTACTATTTTGTACCATGTGAGCAATTACCTCCTCTTTGGTAGTCCATTCTGTCACCAGAGCACTGTAGTCATACAGGGGTCTTGCAAGAGCCCTACCTTGTTTACCACTGACCATATGAGACTGGAGTCAGGCACTCAGCCTCTAACTTCCTTGATCTCCTTATTGTAAAGTATGGAAAATATAGGACTTCTCCACAGAGATCATATTTAGCATTCATCACATAGCACTTGATATACATCTATACCCCATCCATTTTACTAAATGCTTACTCTTCTGATTATTTGGGAATTTTAAATAATACCAGATTTAGTTTGTAAGCAAACCATTGATGGAAGATTTTGGGTCCAGGGAGGGATTTGATTCCATGAAGGTACAAGAGATACAAACCCCAGCTTTGGTTCCTTGTCCAACTTAACAAAGAATTGAAAACACAGACTCAAAGCAGAGTTATGAATTATGATGTTTATTTTAGGGAGTGTTAGGATTCAGAGGGAAGGCTAGCAGGAGAGCTTGGGTAGAAGCCTTTAGTGAAGGCACACACACACATACACATATACATACACATATACAGACACATACACATAAGAAATACACATACCCATGTTGAAAGCAAAACAGGAGAGCACAAGCTACAAGATTCCCCTCACCAGAGGGTCAGAGAAGACTAATAGGTAGTAAGGAACTCAGAACTTAAAGAGAGATCATATATGTAACAAAGCAAGAAAGCTTCCAAAAACAAGGCAGGAACGCACACAGACAAAAGGGCCTCCTCCCTTCCCAATACTTTAGTTACTGCTAGCTTAAAAATATTTCAGTCCCAATGGCATATTTTGAGATGATGCATTTCAGTTTCCTTTATCTCCATTGCTCTTTATTCACTTACATGTATACACTACATTTCAGAACCAATTAGCATATTTCATGTAGTCAGTGAGTATGGAAAGCATGTTGCTATCATTGTCCTTGATGACCTGCAGTGACAAAATGGCCTTTGGGGATCATCTTTAAGTCAAATATTTTGGGGGAGTTAGAGATATGTCTCCATGGGCTCCTTGTAAGCATAAAGACCTGAGATTGATTTCGACTTAATATATAAAGAGCCAGGAATGAAGTGGCTCATACCTTTGATTTGTAATTGCTAGAATGAAAATGACCAGCACGCGAGACCACTCTGAAAGGAAAGACTTTAATATAAGAAAAGCTAGCTGCCCGGCTACTTTCATCAGAGGTAGAGAAAGGAGCACCTGGCAGAATCAGACCAGAGATTTTAGGGAATCCCATGCTGGGGGAAGGGTCCAGGTGGCCCGGAATGGGGGAGGGATGTTCTTTTTCTGCCAGACACAGGCACAGTAGGTGGGGGGGGGGGCTCTTCTGTTTATAGGTAGGCTTTGGTTTCAATGTTAAAAACTTCCCTTGAGGCCACTGGGGGAGGGGACTAAGGTGTTGCCTGAATCTGGAACTAACAGTAATCCCAACACTGGGGAGTTGGAGCCAGGGGGTACTATTTAGGGCTTCCCAGCTAGTTAGAATCATGACCTCTAGGTTCAGCAAGAGATCCTGTCTCTGATTGTAAGGAGGAGAATAATGGAGGAAGATACCCAGCATTGACCTCTGGATTCCACACAGGCACATTGTGCACCCACTCAGAGATCTCAACCTAGTCGATATAATTAATTTCAGATTATAAAACATGAAAAACAATAGTTGAATCTGGATGAACTGTTGAATTTAAGCTGAAACAATATCTAAACATTAAGAATTATAAGAAATAGGACTAAGGGAAGAAAAATGACATAAATTTGATTGAACATACTTAATTACAAAAGTCTTTTTTGTACTAAATATAAAGGAAACAATAACACATACGGCCATATTTAATCTATTATTTATAGCAGAATGCTCTGAATTTTGCATATATATAAACATTTAATCATAAACATTTAACATTCATTAATGTATTTAAATTTAAGTACATACATGAACATAAAATTCAAACAATTTATTCAAGAAAAATATTTGCGTGAAGCAGATTCTTAACCAAAATTTTCTTGCCACACCTGTCTGCTGCATTTTTTATAATTGGGAACACTAATATTATAGTTTGCATGATGAATTTGAAACATTTTCTCTGAACTTTTAGAGCAAATGTATTAGAACAAATTCCCAGTCTGCTAGGCAGCATGTACAAATATTCAACATTAATTTGGGCACTATTTCAGGCTATTAGAGAATTCTACAACTGAATTAGGGAGCAAAGCCAGGTTTGATTATGTTCTTGGTGCCACAGTCTCAATCAGAGACAGATGGGGGTACGGATGGAACATTGCACATGTCATTAGGATGAAAAAATATTTACCATGGCAATATGAACTCATGTTTACTGCACTGTTTTTCTGGAAGACGGGTGCTGTCAGAGCTGAGTTGAGTTGATGTGCAAAGGAATCTTTCCTTCACCCAGACATAGTAAAGAGATAAAATTCAAATTTAGCTCTTGATGCGGTCAGCTTTGTAGTTGCTGCACAGAAAGAACCCAAACAAAAGTGGCTGTGGAGGAATGGGTTTATTAGGCTTATGGACTCAAGGGGAGACTCCATCCTGGCAGGGAAAACGATGGCATGAGCAGAGGGGTGGACATCACCTCCGCCACAGTACTGGAAATAGTAGCAGGAAGGTGTGCCAAATACTGGCAAGGGGAAGCTGATTTATAATCCCCATAAGCCCGCCCCAGCAACACAGCTCCATCGAGGTTTTAAAATCCAAACTGCCATCAGCTGAGGATCAATTACCCAGAACACTTTCATTTGTTTGTGGGGGACACCTGGATCAAACCATGATAGCTACCTGAAAATTTAGCCTTGAGCTGGGTACCTATGTCTCGTGTGTGTGTGTGTGTGTGTGTGTGTGTGTGTGTGTGTGTGTGTGTGTGTGTGTGTGTAAGGAGACTATGAGTGCATGTGTGTTCATACTTGTGTATGCATATTCATGCATGTATATGCAGGTTTGTGTGCACAAGCCAGAGGTCATCAGGTATCGCTGTCCACTTCATTTTCACAAGACAGGGACTCTCACGGAACCCAGCGTGCACCAATTCTGCTAGACTAGTCAGTAAAACCCAGGGATCATCTGTCTTTGCCTCCCCAGTTCTGGGATCACATCTAGGTGAATACCACCAGATCCAGTATTTATGTTCTTTTCTTAGAATCTGAACTCACTTCCTTCTACTTGTGTTGCTAGTCCTTTACAGAGTGAGCCATCTCCCAAACCCCTGCATTCTTCTGTTTCCCCACAAACTCCCTCCTTACTGTTTTTATTGGTCCTCACCATAGGAAAAGACTCCTCTGTGTCATACCCCAATAATTCATACCCCACTTACATCCCAAAACATCAGATAAACCCAATCTAGAACAGTGAGAATCTGGTTTTGACTGTAAGGTGGTGCCATGCATTTTTCTACAGACACTGGCTAACAGATAAGGACCTGAGCTCCAGGTGGCAAACCTGAACTCTCTTCTGGCTCTACGATCTTTTTCAAAGGGCTTAACCTCTCAAAGTTGCAGGTTTTTCTTTGTGACTAAGAATAAAGGACTTTGACCCATTCAAAATTATTGTGGAATCACACCTGATTCATGTCACACAGTGGGTGGTGCAAGCATTTATGGCTGAGTAAGTAACTAAATGTTTTAACGTGTGCTCTCTCCTCCTTTGTAGAGGTCTCTGCTGTTTTTGAGGCTGGCACTTCTGTCACATACATGTTTCAAGAGCCCTACCCTGTGACCAAGAATGCAAGCCTCTCATCTTCAGCGATCTACACAGAGGTAGCACCATCCAAGGAGACCATCGCACTGAGCTTCCTGACAGCTCAGGCACCCAGCCTCTTACTCTTTGTCAATTCTTCTGCTCAGGACTTCCTGGCTGTCCTACTCTGCAAGAATGGTGAGTGCTGATGGTATTAAGCCACATGGAGAGCCAGCCTGGCCCATGGAGGCAGCATGTGCCCTGAAGCACTCTAGTTGGTGCTGGTTGGACAGCTTATTTCCAGACCTTCAACCAAGCCCTTCATGACATTTTACCTTTATGAGTCATAATTGATAACTCATAATTCAAAACATTTCGTCAGAGAAGTCTCAAATGCTTCGGTTTTAATTTGCCCCAGTTGTATTGCAGTAATTATTATTTATCCTGTGCTGGAATCCATTAAATACAAAGCATAAACATAAGAAGAACACCTGAAGTGTCCATAAGAAAGATTCTTCTCACTTGTATCCTGTCATTTGGCCATAGTCCCTTTAACCGAGGGCTATTAATGCATAGATTTGGTTTGTATTAATAAATACAGATTATCTAGGTTTTAGAATTACAATATGGAGCCACAACCATGAGGAATGCAGGCTTGCTTCTGACAGTCAGCATTCCTCTTGGAGGCTCAAGGTTTTTACATAATGGCAGACCAAAAGCTGATGATAGCTATTATTCTGAAATGGCAGAATCTGGGATGTCTTAGTTGACAAGACTATCATTGTTTCACAAATTAAATTTTGTTATTTCATTTCTTTTTATTGTTATTGAAACTAGACATGAACCTCATAAATACAGGCATTTTCCCCCATCACCAAATGCACAGATGCACTCAGTTATCCTTCAAAGTCCACAGTTATTATTTCTGCTTCCTGACCAGAGATGATACAGAACTTGGAGGACCTCTGTTCTAGGTATTCAACATGTCTATATTGTCCCTTATTAAGGTAAAGGTGAGAACCAGGCCCTGGGAATATGGGGAAATCAGAGTAAGGACAGAACTTATTTCATATAAGAAACATTGAAAGTAACCATGCATAGTGGCTGTTAGAACACTGTCTCACCATATGACTTTGAATGAATGCACTACGAACAAGTAAAACTCTTGATATAGCCATGATCAAGTCCACTATGAAGTCAGAATATCAGATTGCTGTACAGGCAAGCAGGCAAACACACACATCATCACTGAGGAATCTCAAATCCTGCCTTTACTCTTCTTGAAACCTTCTAGTACCAGATGTGTACAGAGATTCCCACACATTCTTTCTCACCACACAGCTAAGCATTTGGTGGACTTCAGTGGGATGCAGCAGATTGAGGTCTGGGGAAAGTAGCATGGAGATCTGTCAACACTTCAGGAAGAAACTAAGCCATTCTCTTGCTCTTCTATTTCTTGAGTTTATTCTTTGCTTCATCATCCTTTCTGACTATGTATCCATTTGTGATTTTAGAAATAAAGAATGATAGATTTGATTGTGAAAGTAGGATCAAAATTGAGGAGCCTTTGGAGTGAATCAGCCCTAGCAGACAATAAAATAACAATGGATGGATCATTGTGTGGAATAGGTCTAATTCATGAGACAAACGTGGAGGGAAGAAAGAGGTACATGAGAGATCGAGGGAGGAAAAGAGGGAGGGAGAGATGTTCCCTGGATTCTGTAGTTAGACCATATTAGAGTGGTTATGGTGAAGTGAGACCTAGTATTTCCCTTCAAGCATCTTTTTGGTGTGCCTCCGCAGACACATTTATTGCCTGTCAGTTTGTGCCTTGAAAATACAGCTGTTACAAACATTGGCATAGTAATGATATTCAGTTATTATAATGAATCTATGCTGTACTGATAACAGCCTCAAATACTTGTTTGCATTAATATACCGTACTATGCCAACTTTTTACAGATGTAGAACCTGAAGCATATAGACATTAAATAACTTGCTCACAAATGTTTGCTCATAGCAATTAAAGGACAGAGCTGGCTTGCAAACTCCCTTCCCTGATTCAGTGACATTTTCAGTATTGTTTTTTGAGACTGGATCTCAATATGTAGCCCAGGATGGCCTGGAACTCCTGATTCTCTAGTCTCTGCCTCTGAGTGTTAGGAGTGCAGATTTGGATGGTAACACTATACTCCACTCTTTTTTTTTTCTTTCTTAATTACAAGGGCTAAACTCATAGTGTTCCTCTTTTAATCCTTTGAAATGCATAATTATTTTAAATAAATAAAATTTATTTATGAGGGAAAGCATTCTTAAATCCTGCTTGGCCCTATTTTTATACCTTGAAGTCTTCCCTTGTTAGATGCTTTCCCTTATAGATTTGCATTGTTTCAAATCCTCACTAAATTCAGTAAGTGGGAAGATGTGTGGGCTATAACTGTGAAGTATAGGTCTCAAGACAGGTGAAAACTCTGTTGTGGATAGTGGGAGTGGGGTGGATGCCTTGATTTAGACTCTGGAATCTCCTTGTATCTCAGACACACAACTTATACCAGTGTGCAAACATTCATTCTTCTGTTAACTCTCCTGTGATTTTGGAAATAAGAATGCTAGTCTGGCTAGTCTGGTAAATGTTAGTCGGCTGAACATGCACAACAAGGGAGACAAGCAAAGATAAGGCAACCTCAATGCTATCTCCAGGTCATAAGAAAAAAGATGTAAAAACTGCCTTAAAAACATACTAAATACATCCTCCATAGTGGAAAATTGCAGTTTCCAGATATCTAACACAAGATTTGGACCAACTTTAAGGGTAAATCTAGAATAAATACCTCAAGCGGTAAATAATCCCTTGTCATAAGGGGTCTTCAGATAATAATTAAATGAGAAGATGCAAGATAAATACTGACCTGTGAGTTTCTTGCTTAGTCTTGGAGTTTGTGATTCTTTACATTTTGTTCTTGGATAGTCTTACATATTTCAGAGTACGTAGAGGCTGAGCATTTCGTGGGCAGGATATTACCGTGAGGGAAGAGAAAGACTGAGACTATGGGGGCTCACTCTGCACATTAGCTAGCTGTCACTGCAGAAGATTTCACTTCACATGAACGTGAAAGAAATAAAGTTGAAGAACAACTTTATCAAATGCTCTCTGGTGCAGATCTCTGGGGAACTTGTGTAATGTTTGTGAAGAGAGTGAGAGAGGGGAGAAGGAAGGATGGTGGATGGGGGACAGGAGAAAGTGAAAAAAGAGAATTTGTTATTTTCTTCTCTTACAAAGACACTGACTCTGTATGACCAGGGCACCATACTTATAACGTCACTTACCTTCATTACTTCCTTAAAGATCTCATCTCCAAATGCAACACATAGTCATTCAGTGATAACACCTAAAAAGCATTCGGTATTGACATGTTGCATGTGATAGAAAAATCAATATAGTGTCATTGGCTTTAGGAAATTTCTTAAGGTTAAGAGCCATATTTGGGCTGGAGAGATGGCTCAGCGGTTAAGGCACTTGCCTCCAGTGCCTAAGGCCCTGGGTTCAATTCCCCAGGACCCACATAAGCCAGACCCACAAGGAGGTGGCCTTGGTTCTCTCTCTCTCTCTCTCTCTCTCTCTCTCTCTCTCTCTCTCTCTCTCTCTCTCTCTCTCTCTCTGTATCTCTCTGCTTGAAATGAATAAATAAAATATTTAAAAAAAATAAAAAAAAAGAGCCATATTTGATTCATGTTAATAATGTCCCGCTGAGCAGAGAACCTAAAAAGCAGGTAGTGTTCTGGAATTGAGACATTATTTTCAATCTAGTCAGAGAAGGGACTGTAACAGGGGAGCTGGGGATTAAAATTTACAGAGTACCCAGCTATTTCTAATGAACCTCAAAACTTAAGGAGTACCCGAATTCTTGTCTATAAAGTTAAAGAATTAAAATTATAGACCACCAGAGGATAGGATATAGTGGGAGACTTTATTCAAAAGAAAATGGGAAGTTACAGAAATCTCCAGACACCAGTGTGGGGAGAGCACATTAGAGAGGGTTTAGCTAAAATCTGTGCTGCTCAGCCAAACAGACAGAAGGAAAGATCATGAGAAGGAAAAGGTTCATGTGGGGAAAAAACCCAGCCCCTCACCACAGCCATTAGGCTGTGGTGGTGGCAGGCGGGGGGGGACCTTATCCCAGCCCTGGAGATTCAGAGGTCCTTCTGCTAGCCTGCCATGTCATGGAGACGCCTGGATTTACTATTTCAGTGGCTTATATGACCTGGGCCAGGTAAGTCCGAGAGACAGTTGGTTAGTGATACCTGACCAATGAGTTTCAGGACTAGGTTAGAACTCTAGTTAGAGACACCTCCCACTCAAGGGAAGGGGGTCAGACATGGAATCTGTGGAACTTGCCTGAAAGAGTTAACTATCACAGGATCATATATCTAACATGTGGCATGTGTGGGAAGGCCTAAAAAGCCATGAGATTTTGTAATCAAAAATGATGGGTTTTCCTCATGATACTTGCAGAGTGAATAAACAAAACCAAAAGATGAAAGGTATACTTTTCACACAAATTATCAAGTCATTGCTCTCCCTAATGAAAGCAGAGGAATTTTGCTGGGGATAATTATGCAAAGTCATAAAGTCACAAACTTGGCACACAGAGATGCTTCACTTTCTGTGCATGTTCAGTTCATGCTCAGACTCACGCCAGTGAAAAACTCAACAGCTAGGAACAGGCAGGTGCAGAAAATTTACTATTAGAATGAGCAAAGCTGGAGAGGCGGAGCAAGATGGTGGCCGAGTAACAACTTCGCCAGGACTCTCCTAAAGGTTTGACCCCCCTCAACTGCTATCCAGGCTTTGGACACCGGCCGAACCCGAGTTCGAACTCTCCATCCCTCGCTGCTCCCCTGTGGAGCAGAGGGCCGAGCCCTCCCGCCCCGGCTGGCTCCCGCCGCCATTATCCCCCGGGA
>PVHP010011061.1:0-33416 GCA_004024765.1 Zapus hudsonius
AGGCTACATAGTAATTTCAGGTCAGCCTTGGTTAGAGTGAGAGCCCACTTTGAAAAACAAAACAAAAAAGATGGAAAGACATTCCATGCTCCTGGATAGGGAGAATCAATATAGTAAAAATGGCAATCCTGCCAAAAGCAATCTACAGATTCAATGCAATGCCAATAAAAATCTCAACCTCTCTCTTCACAGACATAGAAAAAACAATATCAAAATTTATTTGGAAGGGCAAAAGACCATAGATAGCTAAAACTATCCTAAGCAAAAAAAAAATTTAAGCTGGAGGTATCACCATGCCTGACTTTAAAACATACTACAGACCCATAGTAACTAAAACAGCATGGTACTGGCAGAAAAACAGACAGACCAACCAGTGGAATAGAATTGAAGACCCAGCTTTTAATGCAAGTACCTTCAGTTACTTTGTCTTTGACAAGGGTGCCAACAATGTACACTGGGCTAAAGATAGCATATTCAACAAATGGTGCTGGACAAATTGTATAAACACATGTAAAAAATGAAAATAGACACATTCCTTTTACCATGTACTCAAATCAACTCCAAATGGATCAGAGAACTCAATATTAACCATGTAACCCTGAACACCCTGGAAGAAAAAAATAGGAGGAACCCTATGTGAGATAAGAGTAGGGGAAAACTTCCTGAGCAAATCTCCAATAGCCCAGGAAGTGCAACATTTAATTAACCAACAGGACCTGATCAGGCTCAAAAGCTTCTGTACAGACCAAAATGCCATACTCAGAACCAATAGACCCCCCCCCCATCAAATTGGGAGATGATTTTTGCCAGCTACGATGCAGACAGAGGCCTAATTTCAAGAACCTAGAGAGACTCAAAAAAATTAATAACAAAACCTCAAACTGCCCCCTCACAAAATGGGAAACTGATCTCAACAAAGTATTCACAGAGGAGGAAACATAAATGGCCTTTACTCACTTGAGAAAGTGCTCAGCATCCTTAAGCATCAGGGAAATGCAAATCAAAATACAATGAGATTCCACCTTACTCCAGTCAGAATGGCAATCATAAAGAAAACCAACAACAATCGTTGCTGGCGAAGATGGGGTGGGGGAGGAACCCTCATTCACTGCTGGTGGGATTACAAATTTGTTCAACCACTTTGGAAAGCAGTGTGGAGACTCCTAAACAGAATGGACATAGATCTACCAATGGACCCAGCTATCCCTCTACTAGGCATCTACCCAAAAGATGTCACATCTCAGGATAGAGACATATGTGCAACTATGTTTATAGCAGCTCAATTCATAATAGCCAAGAATTGGAATCAAACAAAATGCCCATCCATGGAAGAGTGGATAACAAAACTGTGGTATATTTACACAATGGAATCCTACTCAGCTAAAAGGAAAAATGACATATCAAAATTTAGGAAAAATTGGTCTGACTTGAAGCAGATCCTACTAAGTGATCTCTCAAAAGAACAGAGAGTCATACACTGCATATTCTCCCTCATATGTGGTTCCTAACCAGGTTAACCGTAAACCCTGCTCAGACCATTCGAGAGAAGTGAGAGTTTGTGAATGGCGAGGGAGGGGGATGAATTAAGCATGAAGCCAAACAAAAATGGGTTCAAAATCATAAAATCCTCACTTACTATAAACTATTAAGCAAGTAATGGGTGTCGTCTGGCAAGAGGGCCCATAAATAGAAGGGGAGAGAAATTGATCAGTCTGGCAACTCCAGGTCCCAATCATTGGCTCCTTTCCTCACTGAACTGTTGACCAAAGTGAACCCTGAGGTTCCAAAAACAAGACAGGATTCTGTCAAAGCTCTTGAATGCCCACTCAAGGCCCAAGGTAGGATCCTGTTGCTGAAGAAACCACAGAAAGCTGTCCATCAGCTTTGAGAGACCTTTAGAGGTCCAGAATGGTAACCAGCCCCCAGGTGGTAGTCAATATGGTGGTGGAAGTAAATGCATAATCTACCAGGGAAACCTGGTCAACAACAGCTGGAGAAAACGAAGAACACTGACAGGAAACACAGTCTATTGCCATGAGTAGGCTGACCACACTTCCTACTGGGAGAGAACAGCGAACCAAGAAAGGAGCACTTGTGCAATGGGGAAGCCAAAGTCTGGGGGAGGCAATCAACAGCTTTTAATTTGGCCAAATAATCCACTCAGTGATGGGGAGCCCTTAACTGGAACTGGGGACTCAGGGAAAAATACACTGGGAACTAAACTCTTGGACCCACAAAGAGAGATGCACTATACAAGTGATTTACAAAAAGGCTGCTAATAATAGACTCTAAATAATTAAGAAATGTGTATCTCAGTTAACCTATACTGATCTCACTCTCTGATGGAGATTGTGTTTGTATTTTTCAGACAGCATCGAAAGAGCTGTGGTTCTTCTAACCCTACCAATGAACTGCAGGCCAATAGTTGAAATCCTGGTAGGAGATGAGCCACCCCAGACATACATATTATGAAGGATCCATACGGATCCTGGCAGAGAATGGTGAGATCCCCACAGAGAATGGTGGGATTGACAGGAGACCCATAACCACAGCCAATCAATCAACACAGGATAAGCCAGCGAGAAAGACACCAACGATTTTCAACACAACCTAAAACAGAAGTTCAGAGGCCCCCTAAGAACTCAACAATAAAGCAGCCTTAATACTCACTCACCATGACTCAGGGAACTAAGTGGAAGAGAGGGCAGAAAGATTGTAAGAGCCATGGTTGGGGAGAACTACCAGAGACATCACTCCTGCCTCAGTATCATCACACTAAGGTGGTTGGAACTGGGCTGACTCCTAGGCTATCCATAATCCTCTGCCCCATGGATGGGTCCAGACTGCCACAGAGGAGGATATCCAGATGATTGGGGTTAAGGAAGAGGGGCATTGGGGAAATGGGGATAACAACTCAATATTTGTTCATTGAATTTATCTCATTATGAATAATAAAAAAAGAAAAAAAAATTCCATGTACAAGTTGTACATATAGTCATTAACATTTCAATCAATATTTTTCCATGCAAATTAGTAAATATAGTCTTTAGTTTATATGCAAATACTTTTATATAAAATTGAAAAAGTAGAGTCTAAAATAAGTATGCAAATTCAAAAGACCCAGAATAGCTAAAACAATTTTTGAAAATAAGATCAAAGTCTTTCAAGACATGTTATGATATTGTACAGGCATAGGACTAAGGACAGAGAAACAGGTCCCTGGAACAAAGCAGACTCCATTTCTGAACAAGTATATGTTTGGTGGGGATTTTTGTTGTTTTCTTTTTACGTGTGTGTGTGTGTGTGTGTGTGTGTGTGTGTGTGATATCATGTGTGCATGTGTAGGGGTACATCTGTGTGGCTGCATGTAAGTATATGTGCAGAAGTGCATGTACATATGTGCACATGTGTGTATGAAGGCTGAAGTCAATGATAGATGTCTTCAATTGCTCTCCACCTGACTCTTTGAAATGGAATCTCTCGTTGAGCTTGGAAGTCACTGATTCAGCTCAACTGACTGACCAGCAAACCACAAGGATTCTCCCAACTTCATCTCGCTAGGAGCACAATTACAGGCATATACTGTCACACCTGACTTTTACAGGGATACTTTCATACCCTTGTGTTTGCACAACAAGCAAGCACCTTACCAGTGGAGTCATCTCTCCAGCCCCAGGGTTCAATGTCTGCTGTTGGGGTTCTTGTTGTCGTTGTTTTGGTTTGGTTTTTGTTTTTTTTTTACACCTCAAAACAGCAGTTGAAATCTTTTTGTCTTTTTTCTTTGCTTGTTTCGACATTAACAAAGTAATTCGGTGGTGAAAAGATAATCTTTTCAGCAAATGATACCAGAAGCAGATAAACATCTATAAAAGCAGAAACCTTTATGCCTATTTCACACCACATACAAAACCCAATTCAAAACACATTTTCAAAAGTGGAATCAAATCTATGAAGCATGCTTCTTTAAGAGATGAAGATAATATCTTCACAACCTTGAGGTAAGGATTATCTAAAAAGCTCAAAATGCATTAAATGTAAGTAAGAAATAGATGATAAATTGTATTGCAACAAAAGCAAAAATTCCCACTTACTGAAACACAGTCATGCATCCATCTGATAATTCATGCTCAAAATGGAGAATTTCTACTAATCAAGAAGGAGAGACAAACAACCTAAGGCAAATGGGAGGAGAAATTGTAAACACTTCATGAAAGAATATTTAGCAATGACCTACAAAGTAAGTAACAATGATCAACATCATTAGTCAGGAAGGAAATGCAAATTAGCACTAAGCAGAAATATCAATAAGAATAAGCAGTACTGATTAAATTAAGAAACCTGGTACCAGAGATGGGTCACACCACCCACAGTGAGATGTTGTTAGGGAAGTCATCTACAGTTTGACCAATCAGGGAATCCTGAAAGCTACAAAATCAACCAGCCTGGCAGTGGTAAAAACTTATGGGGGTAATCAACTTCTCTCTAATTTGATATGAGGCCTGCTCAATGGGAAGAAATTCATGTCTGATACTGAGAACCAAGTCAAAAGCCTATGGTTTGGAAGGTCATTGATCCTAAATAGAAGGTTCCACTATTCTTTCACTAAATGGAGATGTTATGCTCATCAAAAAGCCTTCTAAGTAACTATATGTAAGCCCTTTGTTTAATGCTGATCTCACTCTTGGTTAGACCACCTTACTTTTATATATGGCAGTAAATAGCAGGGAGACCTAATACTCATCAAAATGAGGACAGAATATTGAGGGCTTTGCACTGGATGAATCATCTATATAATACCCCCAGAACTCAGGGAACATTGCAGAGGTAGTATATGAAAATTATGAGTGCTGTTCTCTCTGCCAGCCAAAGAACCATCTCCATGGAAATTGAGGTAGACAATGAGGAAACTCAAAATCCATTAAAGTAGAAAATAAGAGGCTGTTCAGAAAGAGATGTCTACTATGCCCTTTAAGGCTCAAGAAGCCTGGTAAAATCTGGTGTTGACAAGAACATGAGACAATTTGAATGACCACACACTGCTGGAGGTAGTAAAAAATTTCACAGCCATTTTGGAAGAGTTCTTGTCTGAATTATAGTATATTAACTACTTTATGGACCCTATTTTATTTCCCAATATTCTCCATTCTGATGATTACTCAAAATATATGAAAATATACATCCATAAGTTAGCTGCCTAAGAATGTGCACAGAAACTTGATGATAGCCCAAATCTGGAAACAATCCAAGTGTCCTTTAACAAAAGAATGGACTAAATAACTATTTTATTTTCCTATAATGGAATAGACAGAATTCAAAGAAATATGAATAAACTTGCTAAGTAAAAGGAAACAGGGAAGGCCATGGGATGATTCTATTTATAAAAAAAGTCCAAGAGTAGACAAATTATCCTCAGCTACATATATGAGGAAACTGGATACATGTGGGGCATGAAGTCTTCAGGAAAGTGGTCTGGGGAATGCCTGCTTGATGGGGAAAAAAAGTTCTAGAGCTTGATTGTAATGTGTTAGTTACATGGCTGCATTGTCAAACAAGTTCAGTTATAGACATGTATTTTAAAATATGGTAAATCTGTTTTGTACTTTATGTTTTTCATATTAATCTTGAAAGACAGACTTGGACACCAAGTGTTAAGGGCAGAAAGTCTTACCAATCATTTGTTAATGTTGAGAAAGAAATGAGTGAAAGCCTATAATGAAGAGGTGAGAAGAATGCAATAAACTGAAGCAGTGCAACATTATTATTCAGACAGCCCACTTCAACTACAAGTTATATTACATTGTTTTCTTGCTCACAAACCAAACGAATTCTTGTAATTCAACACAAAATCCACTACCATCCATTTTTACAATCTTTTCAGTTGAAAGGGAAAAAAACTCTGTGATGAGATATATAAAATTACACAGTCATTAATACCAATGCATGCAAATAACAAAGCTAGGAAAATTAACAGTTTTCTTAAATTCTCCTTTTCACTCAAGATGCATATTAAAAATAACACTAAATTACCTGCATCTTATGTCTGTTCACCAGGCTACCAACTCATCTACTCGCTAGGCTTATATTTGTTGAGTGTCTGATTCATGCTGGCCACTAACCTGTAAGGAAAAAAATATTAAGTTCAGGAAGAAACTGTGCTGGGATTGGGGAGTTTGGTCAGTCAGTAAAGTGTTTGCCTTTTAAACGAGGACACGAGCTCAATCCCCAGAACCCACATATAAAACCTGAGTATGGTGCCATACTTGGAATCTCAGTGCTGGGGACGTGGATACAGGAGGATCCCCAAGTCTCCCTAGTTTGTTGCAGCTGCCTTTTCATTGCTGTAACAAAACACCTGACCATAGCAGTTTATGGGAGAAAGGGGTTTATTTAGCTTACACTCTCAAGGAGAAGTTTCATTAAGGCAGAGAAACATGACAGGAGCAGCAAAAATGACTCACATCATCACACAGCAGCAGATGGGATGGAGCAGGAGAAGTAAGCTAGCTAGTGAATACATATTAGAGCTAGACTAGCCAGCCTAAAGGCCAGGCCCCAGTAACATCCTTCCTCCAGCAGGGCTCCACCTCCCCAAGGCTAGAAATGAGTCACAAATGCATAATACTATGGGGGACATTTCACTTTCACATGTCTAGCCAAAATAGTAGACCCCAGGACATTAAGAGACCCTGTCTCAATCAGCTGAGGTTATCCTCTGGCCTCCACACATACATGAACATGCACATGCATACAAACACCCACAAAAAGAAGAAACCACCTACCGCTCCAGTTGGAACAAAAATTGAATAAGCAAAATCAGTAGAATAAGCTAAGTGTGCTATGCAAGGGGGAGGGTCAAAGTGAAATGGGGTTTCGCTATCTCTTTGGTAGCGTTTCTATGACATTTATGTGTGGTCATCTACAGTCATCTATGTCCAGTGCCATGTCTTGAGCTCTGTCATGGTTTGATCCAGGTGTCCCCCACAAACAATTGAATGTGTTCTGATAGATCGATCCTAGCTGATGGCAGTTTGGGTTTTACAACCTCAATGAAACTGTGTTGTCAGGGGCGGGCTTATGGGGTTATAAGCCAGCTTCCCCTTGCCAGGGTTTGGCACACCTTCCTGCTGCTGTTTGCAGTACTGTGGCGGAGGTGATGCCCACCCCTCTGCTCATGCCATCATTTTCCCTGCCAGGATGGAGTCTCCCCTCAAGTTCGTAAGCCAAATAAACCCATTCCTCCATAAGCCACTTTTGTTTGGGTTCTTTCTGCGCAGCAACTAGAAAGCTAACTGCAACAAGCTCCTTCCCCAATCTCAATACTTTTCTCAGGTTTGTTGCATTCTCTGTCTGGAACGTTTTTCTTCTTTTTTTTCTCCTTACTATATCTAGGTATCCTCATTCTAAAACAACGCAGTCCAAGTTCCAGCAAATAGCTTTCTCTGACATCTCTCTCTTCTGCATCCTTGTCATCCCAGGTGTCATGGCTTCCTTTTTCTGCCTGTCTCACAGCAGCTGCCCACGTTGCATGGCATATTGGAAGCTTCCATGAAAGCAGACACCCACCTCCAACTCAAGGCCTACAAAGAATATTGAATAATGACGCCAAGTGAAAGATGATGAAAAGCTGAGTTTATTTTATTAGTGAGCAATGCCCAAGTGCTCCATTCACAGATTAATGACAGATTTTCCTGCTGGGAGAAGTAGAGATCTAGATAGCTTTGATTTTTTTCTCCCTACCTGTTTCCAAAACCTCCTTTCTTAGCATCACTCATCTAATTGTAGCATTCTCCAGTGAGGAGTGTGCTGATGTGGAACATCTGTATGATACAGTTTAGAAGCAACAATCACTGCTCCTAAACTTCTCTGTAACAACATTTTGCTGGGATGCCAACGTGAGGTGATACATGAGGAGTTGTTTAAAGAGCAATGATAAACATTTTCCTTTGCAATCCAGAAAAGGGAACTAGGGGGCTGGCAGTGTCCTCAGTGGACATGCCACTTGTTGCCCAGGCACAAAGACTAAAGTTCAAATCCCCAAATGGGTGGGTTTGAGGGCAGGGGCCTGTCATCCCAGTGGCTGAGAGGCAGAGACAGCATATTCCAGGGTAAAGCTGGCTAGCTAGACTAGCCAAATCAGTGAACTCCAGGTTCAAGTGAAAGACACTGACTCAGTAAATATGGTGGAGAGTGATCAAAGGAGACACTTGACATTCATCCTGGCCACCACACACATGAGCATAAACACCTGTACATACATGAACATAAATACATATGTGCATTCAAACCACACCCAGACATGCAAATTGGGGGCATATGCTAGATTTTTGAGGGAATGTGTCTCCCTTTCCACTGGGGTTGAGATGGCCATAGAATATAATAGGGCTCTTCTGTGTAAGTCCCAACTTTTAGAGTGTAATGTGGTCATCATGGGGTGATCTGTCTCCACCATCTTCCACACCATCTGAGAAAAATGGAAAAGTCCATTCCTAGTAGCCACTACCATACTCCAGAATAGAGACTCTATCTATAGCATGGTCAGCATCCTTAACTTAATCAACCATCTAGGATTAGGACCCAGGCATTAGTCCCAGGTGCTTTTGACATGCAGACAAATGTAAGAACTACCAATAGTGGTATAAGATATATTGTTCATCCCATATGTTCAACACATATCCCATCGTTCCATATCTTCTTGCTACAGAGATTTCCAAAGCTGAGCATGATGGTTAATTATATGTGTCAACAAGTCCATGGAGTTTCCAGATATTTAGTCAAATATTATCTTGGCTATATCAATGAGTGGTTTCTGGATGGGATTATCGTTTTGAAGCAGCAGGCTGAATAGAAAAATTATTACTCTATAAAAACTGGAATAAAACAAAAAGATTCCCTTCTCCATCCATGACAAAGAGGAAGGAAGCCCTACTGTCTGACTGTCCTCTGTCAGGACAGTAATGTTTCCCTGCCTTTGAGTTCAAATTAAAATAGTGGAATATTTTGGGTGTCCAAATATTTGGTGAAATACTGCCCAAGATGTTTCTTTTGAGAATATTCTTGTTCTCAATACTAAGAGTTCTTGCTGGAACCTACAATTTTGGCTTTTAAGAGTCTCAAGCTTATCAACTTCAGATCTTAGGACTTTTCATTCTCCACAGTTACATAAACCAGTTCTTAAAGATTACAACACACACCACTAAAATATTTGACTAGTTGCCTATAGGTGTCTTACTCCCGTTCTCAAAATTTCAACTGCAGCTGAAAACTATGGCCCAGGACATATGTTTTATTCCCAGGCAATTCAATTAAGGTCAGACTTTGATGTTTTGGCACAACCAATTGATGTCAAGCAACTTACTTATCCTTGTCAGTTACCATCCTAGTGTTGAAATTGAGGATATACCACCTTATGAAGTTATTGTGAAATACAAATAATATACTGCAACATGACTAGCATACAAATGACACTTTTTCACACATGTGTGTACAAACAACAAAATATTTTATAAGCTAAATGCTCAATATTTTTGTTTTGTTTTTGCATGTGTGAGTGGCTTGTATGTGTGTGTGTGTTCATATGTTTTGGTGCATGCGCGTGTGTGTGTGTGTGCGCACGCATGTGTGCACATGTGGAGGCCATACATAGGTATTGAATGTCTTCCTCAACCATTCTTTATCTTATTTCTTAAGACAAGGTCTCTCACTGAAGCTGGAGCTTGTCACAGGTTCTGCCTGTCTCCACCTCCTGAAATTTAGAATTATAGGCACACAACATCACATCCAGCATTTACACAAGTGCTGTATATCTGAAATCAGGTCCTTAGGCTTGCAAGGCAAGGACTTTGCCAACTGAGCTATCTTCCCCAGACCTCAATGTTTATTTTTGAAAGATCTAGAATGCATTTTCAAACCATGGGTCATTTCATTCCTGACAGAGCATTTCGAGACCTATACATGCCGGGAGAGATTTGTATATATTGAATGCTTTCATTTAAATTTCTTGCAATTCTATCCATAACACTTAAGAGTTGACCAGTACCGATGCCCAGTATATTTAGCCCAGCTAGGAGGACTTGTTTAGCACACCTCTGTCTGCTTCCAACTTCTTTTCATCACCTGACTTCTTTAGACACTGTCTCCCATCTTGGCACAAGTCTTTTTGAGGAAAGAATTGATAGCAGTTACTTATGAACAGGAGACAGAATTTAACCAAACCATGCTTCTACTTTATCACTTGAATTCTTTAATCAAGGCACTTGACCTTAAAACACTGCCTGCCCATTGGCTACGGTCTTCTTTGCATTCATCTCATCTCTGGTGCTTTTAAAGCACTTGAAAATAAGCTTCAGTGCAAGACGGTACTGGCATGTTTACAGCCTTGAAATCAATGGATATTTAAGAGAGAATTTCTGTAACAATTGCTTTGGGTTATTTAACTATCGTTTTTACTTTAAAAATTACTTACCACAAATCTGAAACCTCAGTAACAGCAAACAATTTCATCTAAGCAGCAAGTGTGATGAAATTATAATTATCTGAATATGTTAACATTTACTGAACAGTCAGGTGCACTACTGGCCTTAGAAAAATAAAATGCTTCATGTAGACACTAATTAATCAATAAAATCCTAATTGGATTCTATTTAAGTATTGGAAATGACATTTCAACTTGTATATTCCATGCACAACCCTGACCCATCCCAAACAGCAATAAAAGCCAATTATGGTGGTATTTGAATTATAATTATGAGTGCGCCCACCCCTCATCTACATGAATACTATAGCAATTGAAGAGAATATGGCAAGGAAGGACTCAGGCCAGTTCTACAGAGATGCTCCATCTCTTTGCTCCTACTGAGGAGTTTGATAAATAAGGATATCCATGAAGACAATGAGCTTTGGTGTTACAAATCCTGGGATGGTTCTCATCCATCCTTCACTCACTGTCTGTGCGTGAGGTCAATGTCACCCTTTTCAGCATTGTGCTAAGGATAATTGTAATGATAGACAAGTGGAATCTAAGAGAGGTTGGACACACGGGAGTTCTGCACAAAGGGCGTATCTATTCCAGAGCACTGAGGTCTTGTGACACTTTCCTAGAGTTTCTCAAGCCCTACCTGGAAGTTTTAGTGTGAAAAGCTTTTCTATTGTGTCTCCAAATAATATTTTTCAATTTCTGCTTGGAAACCTTGATCATTTGAGAATTTATGGCCTACTGAAGCACCAGTTCCCTTGTTAGAACATGCAGAAGTGACCTACTTATTGATTCCCATTGGACCTTGTTTTATAATCAAATAAAATGTAGACTGTATTAAATTCTTTGAATGGATGAATTGCTTTGGCAGAATAGCCAACTTTGGGATAAGTTTTGGGACTAAGCTGCCTGGATTCAGGGCATAGCTGTGTGACTTCAGACCCATTCAGCTCTCATCATTAATTGTGGATAATTCCTATGTGACACCTGAGAATGTTAGTTCTCACAAAATTCTGTTTGCTTGATTTTAATTATTCAACATTATTATGTCTAACACACTCAGGGATTTCTTATAGAATGTGATGTACAAAGCCTTTTCCAACTCAGTGAATCTTGCCTGGATACAAAGTGAAACACCAAAGCTTTGGTTAAATTAACCATTTGGTGCCCAACTTCATAAGAAAGATTATATCTTTTCATATCCTCATGACAAAAAGCATCTCTATCCCTGGCGAGCATGCAAATTAGGAAACCAAGCTTCCTAAAAGGAAAGTAAGGAAATCCATCCATAGTTTGTACATGAGGGCCAAGAATCAGGGACCAGCTATAAATTCCAGGGCTCAGGGTTTTTCAGTAGTTTCTCCAGCATCACCCACCAGTAGAAAAAATAAAGGGTGATAATGATAAACAGAGTTTCCAGAAACTAAGATCTTGGCTTTAGAACTAGTTACTGGGATGAATCGTCATATAAACCAGCTTTAATAGACATCTCAAAATTGCTAGATATGGCGGCAGTGGGCAGACAAACACTGATACTCAACAGTCAAAGGAGAGTCCTGCCAGTTCCTACTGGCTATGGCAGAACCTGAGTGCAGTCCTGGGGCTGCAGTACGTACAATCAGCTGACAATGTTGGTCTCAACTGGGCAGCACACAAAATTCAAGAATGCATGAGCCACTAGGCAAGATATTTGCATCTCAGCAGTGAGTTTCTGGAAATGATAAACTCAATAGTCAGATTTTTAAAAAAAACTAACAATCAGAATATATTTGGGGGTAGCACTCGATCTTACAATGACCTTCACATCATATCAAGTAGTCACTTATTTATATTGTTACTATTGTTCCTACTACTACTGTGGTAACTATTTTGAATGTATGTATTTGCATGTTTTATGTGTAAGGGCGGATGTGTGTGTTGGGTATATGTGTATATACATCCACGAATGTGTATACAGGGCAGGGGCTAACATGGGTACCTTTCTCAGGCACACCATTCACCTCTTGGTCTCTCACTGGCCTAGAGCTCACTGATTAGGCTAGACTGGCTGAACAATGAGCTTACAGGGGGTTCTGCTTCTATCACATCCCTGGCACTGGGATTATAAACATTCTTTACCACATGCAGCATTTTATATGGTTCTTGAAGATCACACTGAGGTCCTCATATTTGTGAGACAAACACTTTCATAATTGAGATGTCTTCCATTTGTCATTCTTGGGATTGTGGAGATGAAACTCTCTAGAGGCTCATTTCTATATCCCAGCCTATCAGAGAGAAATATTCTAAAACTGTGCATCAAATGGTGTAAACTGACACTTTGTAGACCCAGGTTGTGATTTTGATTATTTCTCTCTAGAATTGCAAAGTCAATTCTTTAAATGCATAACCAAAATAGATTCTAAGCCCAAACCTCGCAACAGCTTTTGTAACATGATTTAAGGGGAAGTTTCCATACCATTTTTTTTTAAATTACAATATCTGGAGCCCAATGCACAAAGTGATACATGAAGTTCCTTTGCAATGGTAGGAGGTTCTGGAATACTCATATCTCTGTCTCTCTTCTCTATCTCTGTGTCTCTGTCTCTCTCTTTCTCTTTCTCTCTGCATGTTTCTCTCTCAAATAAAAAAATTAAAGATATCTAAAAGCATTCCATTAATCTATAAGTTAAAGTCTTGATCAAATCTTGCAAAATCTCTAAAAGTCAAAAGAATCTAATTTAAAAGCTATGATTGCCTGACCTCATTTATTTGAAATATCCAGAAATTCTTTAAAATGGCAAATTTATTGAGATAAGATTAGAAGTTACCAGGAGAGAGAAGAGAGTGACTGACATCATGGTCTCAGGGTTTCTTTGGAACTTGGAGGTGATGGCCATACAATATTGTTGCATGTATGAGATTTTGATATGATGCATATCTAACCAAAATAAAGAATTTTCAAAAAAAGAAATATTTTATAAATATTCCATTCCATGAAAGTAGGTTAGTGTTTTGTAGAGGGGGAAATAGTTTGGGGCCAACACAGACAGTTATTCTAATACTGGATCTCCACTTTCCTATTTATATGAACTTGGATAACTGCCTCGATCCTTCTGAAGCTCATGTAAGCATAACTATGTTCTAGGATGAACTGAGGCAGATCAAACACCATGCAAGTCTTTGAGGCATGGGTACTTGGTAGTAACAATAATGACCACATGGCCATAGATTCTCTAAGGTGATATAATGGTAAAGGGAAGTTGTTGAAATGGTGCTTCATTTTAAGGAACTCTGCTGGAAATAAGCTCCAGCAAGTCCCAGAAGCCTGGTTCTGGTGTAGTTATTTCACTCAGTCTTTGGTTTATTTTCAAATTTCTCCATGAGCTAGAATCCAGTGCAAATCACATTCTTTTAAAAATATTTTTAATCATGTGCAAGCAGACACACACAGAGACACAGAGATAAAGAGAGGGAGAGAGAGAAGAAAAAGTAAGAAAGAGAAAATGAGACAATGGGCACACCACGGACACCAGCCACTGAAAATAAACTCCAAATACATGTTCCACTTTGTGCATCTGTCTTTATGTGGCTACTGGGGAATCAAACCTGGGTCATTAGGCTTTGTGGCAAGCGCCTTAATTGCTGAACCATCTCTCAGCCCAAAATCACATTTTGCTACTTAAATAAAATAAAACCAATAAGAGAAAAACCTGACCTATGATCTCAATATACTTACTTGAAATAAATTAAATTATAAGGCAAAGATTGACTTGGCAGGAACAAAATACAAAGAGTTGAAGTGATAAACTATACATTGTGAAATACATGTATTTTCCCAACACTTTTTTTTCAGTGTCTTTTCTTGGTTAATGACTGGGGAAAAAATCCAGGTCAATATGTGGCTGATACCATGACATCTACTGAGATCCATAGCACTTGCTGGGCCTTGTGCATGACATAAGAGACAAATAACCTCTCTACAAATCTGTAAAATGGGGGCTGGTGCCATGGTCTCACATAAAGATGAGAAAACTGAGCCAGTTTGAAATGAGTGACTTCTCTTTTGTCTTTTAAGATGTAAAGTCAAGCCTATATATTGAGTTAAAACATCTTTTAACTACCAATGATACCAACCTCACTAATACATTGGTTTGTGTGTGTGTGTGTGTGTGTGAGAGAGAGAGAGAGAGAGAGAGAGAGAGAGAGAGAGAGAGAGAAATGTAAATTTAGCATTGGCTTGAGAAGCTCTATGAGGAAAGTATCATATGATGTAGAGAATTTTTCATACTATGGTACAGGAAACTGATGCACAGCAGTCTTCCATAAAGCATCAACGTACTTCTTGGCATTATACATAAATTTCTAAGCATTTTTACCATAAGAACACACAATCATTTTTTGTGACCCTTGGTACTTTGTGTTAAGAGTTGACGGGCATTTTCACAGCTTTGCACTTCTGAGGTGCTAAAGTTCTGAAAACATGGAAAACACATAAAGATCAGAAAATAGTAAGGAGATGAAGTACCACTTCACTGGGTGAGAGAGATCCTGTAATCATCTCTAAGGAATATTGCCAATATATGAGCTGCAAACTGTGCAAAGAGACGTGGCTTTGCTGAGATGGCCATAGGTGACTGACTCACACACCAAGTCACCAGAGCTGGTCAGACTATGATCCAGTTTGACCCAAAGGTGTAAAGGCTGAGAATTCTCATTATAGACAGGAGCCCTTTCCTCCCTGCCATGTCTGATTTGACTATGCTGGCTTGCATTCTAAGGTGTGTGCCTTCATGATCCCAAAGTGACTTCTTTTCTTCCATTCATCACGTCTTAATACCATTGTGCCTGAAGAATAAAACCAAACAGGAGTAGAGAAAGCCTTCTTCAAGTGTTTATTAATCTATGTTAGGAGGAACGTAGTTTAACAAAATCCTTATAATGTGACTCATTGACCAAAACTGGACCCCATGATGTGATAATCTCAGCTGTCAACATAATGGGATCTAGAATCATCATGGAAGCAAATATCTGGACATGGTTTGTGAAAGATTTTCTAGATTTGGTTAAGAGGATGGGAAGACACACCTTAAGTGTGGAAGGCACCATTCCATGGGCTGGGGTCCTGGCCTGCATTAAGAAAAAGAAAAAGAAAAAGCTAGCTGAGCAGCTGCATTTACTGCTCTCTGATTCCTGACTGCCTGGCTAGCTGCCTTGCACTCCTGCCACCTCTCCTTCCTCACAATGGTGAACTATACCTTAAAACTGTGAGACAAAATGTTCCCTTCTTTTCTTAGGTTGTTTTAGTCAGGTATTTCATCACAGCAATAAGAAAAGTAACTAATACACATGGAGACTCATACCTGTAAGGATGCTAGGAAACAGGATACATGGCATTATGTTCCTATGACAGTGAGAAATTCAAAGAAAAATGGCTTCTAAGAGTATAATAGTCTGTGGTAAGTATCAAGAATGTGAGACTCAAGAGGGGCTTTGACTTTCTCCCACTTAAGAATTCAGAAGACAGAGTCCCACTGGGACCAGATCGCAAGAACAAGTCTACTGGACCCAAAAGATGTGGTGGGCTTCAGTGAGAACTATGGATATAAGGTTTGCCTCACAAGGGTGAGAACTTTGTCAGGGTTGTGCCAGAAGTGATTTATATGAGAGGCTTGCTGCTTCTGCCTGCTTTTGTCCTAAGAACTTGTACAGATTTGCTTCGCATGAAAATGGATGGACTTGTGTGAGCATATGGAGATGACACAGAAAGGAAATCTTTAGGCCGAAACTACTGCCTTTTAAGCTGCAATTGTTTGAGAGACTACAACCACTGGATCTGCTTTGGGACAGCAAGAAGAATGCGGACTCTTTTGAAGTAAAAGGAATGAATGCTGAAGGAGGTTTCCTGCTCTTCAAAGTTGGCTTTATTCCCCCTGGATTAACAAGTTGGTAGCCCACCTGGTACTATGGAGTATAACAAATGCAGGAAGAGAGGGGTCATTGGATTTGCAACAAGGTTTTGGTTTTTCAATGGAAATGGCCACAGGCAGTGTGAAACAGGCCTGTTGTGTAGCCTGCATAGAGGCCTGATGGAGTCATGAGATGAACCGTGGGCTGCAGTGGAGACCTTATGATATGCCAGGACTTTGGGATGGCTGCCAAGGAGAGCTGCCAGCACTAGATGAAATTGTCCAGGACTATGAGTAGCCAAACTGGGGGGATGAAATCAGTGATCTAATAAGAGACCCATCACTGGTTATCATTGGACTTGGGGTTAGAGTTTGATGTTTGCCCTATTTGTTTTAAATCTTGTATTGGTTCAATTTGTTTTTGCTATCTTGTGCAATGTGAATATTCTGTGTCATTATGTTTTTTGTTTGTTTTTGGTTTTGGGGGTTTTGTTTGTTTGTTTGTTTGTTTGGTATTATGATTCAATTGAAAGAAAAACTGTGGGGACTATTGGAGTGGAGCTGAATGTGCTGCATTTTCCATCATGTATGGTTATTGGTTTATGGGGGTCGGGGCAGATTGTGATGGTTTTGTCAAGGTGTTCCACCACAAACAAATGTGTTCTGAATGTTCCATCCCCAACTGATGACACATGGCAATTTGGGTATGAGAGCCTTTTTAGAACTATATTATTGGGGATTCCCTAAGAATGTGTTTTGGAATATAATGAAGTCACAGTAGCGTGAGTGTGTGTGTGTGTGTGTGTGTGTGTGTGTGTGTGTGTGTGTCTGTGTGCCCGCGTGCGGTGTGCATGCAAAATCTTCATGTATCTGTCCTATGATTATATTAAAGTTCAAACTTTCATTCACAGGAGATAAAATTCAGCTTCCAAAATGCCAGAAAGAAGTGAGTTAAAAGGAGGAAAGGTTTATGTTGACTCATATCTCTAGAGGTTTCAGTCCATGAGCACTGGCTCCGTTGCTCTGGGCCTGTGGCCCATATCATGGTGAACAGGAAGGCAGTTCACCTTCATGAAGGTAATGAAGATAAAAAAGACACAGGCAGGGGTCAGGTCCCAAAATCATCTTGAAGGGCATGCCCTCAGTGGCCTAGATTTCTCTAACAGTGCCCCATATCCCAACATGCCACGATAATATGCCACAATAGTACCATGGGCTGGTGGAGCAGATCTTCATTCAATATGCATACCTCTTATCAGGGCAGAAGCATTTCCTTTCTAAACTATGGCAGCAGGTTTTAAAGCAAGCCATGTAAACTTATGGAAGATCTCCATCAGATTTCATGCATAGAGTAATCCTCTGAGTGCTCCCAGCTCTGATTTCCTATGACAAGTTCCAGTGTATGAACATTACTCAAAGCCAATAATCCGACAAAAGGAAGAGGGAGCGAACAAGGAAGCTTACAGCCAGGATGCCATAGTCATCATCACGCACATACTTTTCATGTTCTTGTGCAAAGAACAATTTATTTATTCAGTAATTTTTACATATGCAATATGTAATTATTAACTATAGTTACCATGGTGAGCAATAGATCTCTAAAAGTTATTAAAAACATCACATATATATGATGTTTATGCAATTATTGGTTGTCAATTTTAAAAGACCTATATAGATCATCAAAAATTTCTTTTAAATTCCATCATCTTTGAAATGAAATAAACCAATACTTTGATCTTCAAATTCAGCCTCCTGAAAATTATGTGAAATCAGATAACTCTAACCTCTGATTCTGTGTTTGCAACTAAAATGAGGATATTATTATAAATATTATATTATTACTATGAATATTACATCAAATAATGCTTTCTTATTTTTAAATAAAGCCTGTACTTAACCCATGGTCTGGGACATGATCTGTATTTAGAATTTGGCAATTGTATTGTAGGTATCTCTTATTTTCTGTTTTTTTCTTGGCATTCTGATTCTCAAGTAATTGTTCCTATTTAAACAGCTCATTGTAATCACCAGTCAGCCTTTGAAAATACAGGTAATCAGGTACTATGTTCAGAATTTTGAATTTAATTGGCCTAGTACCTGGCAGGAGAGTTAGTAGTTTTAACTCCTCTGGCTGATGCTTGGGGACAGCTAACACTGAAAAGCAATGTAAGATTTCATAAATCACCACCAGAACTTTTTCAAGGTCAGCCCCTTGCAGCTAGCTGACCACAGGTGGTGGATGTATGGGCTGATTAGGACTAACCTAGACCTCAGGCTCTGAGGAGATTCTGAATGTCTTTTCCTCTATTGGATCCTCCTACAAGCCTCATCAGATGTCCTACATGTGCCCCATCCAGGAAGTGTTTTCAGTAAATTATTACAAGGGGCTGTGGAGACATGTATTGCCTCGGTTTTGTGCTCTGTGTGGACCCATCCTCATATAAGGTCAGGTGCATGTCCTGCTCATACTAGTAACAGAGTTTCCAGGGAAGTGAGAGATCCAGAAAGCCTGCTATGTGAACCATACCAGGTAGTATAACAGGCAGAAGTATGGGGAACCGAGAGATGAAACTTCAGTGAGTGTGCCTTATGAAAGCCGTTGCAGCTAGGAAGCATCCTGAAGAAGCCAACCTATCAAAGAAAGAAGAAAGGGTATACGTCATAGTCAGCCACGTGCTGCTGGGATGAATCTTCAAACCAGGCACAATTTGGGGGAGGAAAGTATTTATTGAAACTACAGGTTGAAGGGAAGTTCTATAAAAGTTAAAGAGGCTGGCTCTCTTTCACAGGTCCAAGCAGAGAGAGAAACCCATCACCAACACCACATACAGAAGAGCAAACAGGCAGGAGCCAAGGAGAGAATTTCTTCCCCTTTATATAGCTTTAGGGTGGGGTCTTACAACCCTATCCCAGACTTAATGGCTTCCTGAGTCTTTGTAATTTCCTTCCACACTGTCCACACAGGAAAGGCTGTTTACTTCTAGCTCCTTTGAGCTTCCTTACATCCTGCCCCCTACTGAGAGGCTGCCTTCCTGTGAACATCCTCAGAGACCCACCCAAGATTACATGAAAGGTCAAGTTGACATCAAAACTTAACCATCACAGTATGGATACGTGGAAAAGAAAAAAAAAATCTCAGAATGGAAGAGATCAAGGACACATAGCAGCTTCCCACTATGAGCTCACATACAGTGTATTCATACTACATGCAGTATGTTTCATATAAGAGGTACTTTTCATTATTTCTTCCAGAAGACAGAGGCCAACATTGCTCCTATTATTAGTGAATATTGTTGGGGGAAGAATTTTGATAATAGCTACACCATCAATTATGTTCCTTAATTACTTGAGTGTTTAATTAAGTGGTCTAGTTACTGGGTCAATCTGCAGGCAATTTCTAAGCACTTACTAATTACAGAGCACCCTGCTAAGGCTCTGAGGCATCCGAATGCCCCCAGACTTTGGGATTTGTACATGAAGGAATAGCTGAGCTCTAACTTCCTGCTGGAGACTGTGAATTGAACTAATTGGAACTGGTGGTAGAGAAACATCCCAGGAGCCAGGGAGCTTCTAAGTCCTGGCCCCCAGGCCAGGTGGTGTGAATGGGAGGATGTTGGCACCTCTTGCTCATCTTTTGTCTTGTGTTATAGACCAGATCTTTCCCTCAGACATCCCTACTCTACTCAAACATGTGGAAACAAACAAACAAAAAATACAAAGAGAAAGTACTGGCACTGTATAAGGACCTTCAGGTACAAAAAGCTAGATACGTGTTTCAGAACCCTCAAAACTCTAAATTACCCTACATGGAGCTTCAGTCTGGAAGTTCACATACAAAGCTACAGGGTAGGAATGAGCCCAAGAGAAAATGACCTTCCTGCAACAAAGTTACATAGGGAGGGCAAATGAAAATTGAGTCCCTTACGTTTGTTTATGGTTTGTGTTTTTGTATCCCAAATAGAGTCAAAGAAAGTTGTGAGCAGATTTTAGACCTGGATAAGGTTTATCCTAAATTTTACCTATATATGTGCTCAGAAGAAAGATGATACACAGAATGGTTCCCTTCACTCTTACTTTCTCTGGGATTTTTCCCAGGAGCTGAGTTGTGCATTATAGATTGCTGGGGCTCAAATTTTGCCACTCAGGTGACCTGAAAGCATTCCATCAGAAAAGGCAGAGACAGTGCTAGCAAATTCTAGCTTCCATTTGCTTCCATGTCTTTGACAGACCTGTCTGTCTACATGTCATGATATAAAATACAGAAATCAGCACACTTGATGTACTTGTAAAGACAAGTCTCTTCCTGTGTCTGGACCCAGGGCATATGACAAAAGACAATCTTCATTGTCTTAGGGTACTTGATGTCAGGAAACCCGCTCCTGGTCTTTAAGGTTCCTTTTACAGAACCCGTATGGACCAAGGCCTGTCTGTGTACTCTTCCATAGCAGAGCACCAATCCACAGCCAAGGAAGAGCCAAATATCTTAGCTTTTCTCCATGTTTTCTTTTTTCTCTCCTTTTCTAAATTAGTTAGTTAGTTAGTTAGGTAGGTAGGTAGTTTTTGGGGGGTAGGGTCTCACTCTATCCCAGGCTGGCTGACCTGGAATTCATCATGTAGTCTCATGGTGGCCTTGAACTCACATCAATCATTCTACCTCTGCCTCCCAAATACTGCAATTAAAGGTGTGCACCACCAAGCCTGACCATATTTTCTTTTTAAGAACATTTTTTCTCTCTAGATCACCATTTCTCAGAGCTGAGATGTTGCTTAGACAGCACATCCAAATCACCTTCCTAGTGTAGTTTTGGAGTAGTAACATCACTGTCTCAACTCAGCCATCCATTTCTCCCCAGAGCTGTCTGCATGTCACACTTACTTCCCGGCCCCCTCGGTGGCACCCTTAACTGTCTTCTGAGTAAAGGATGCCTCCTTTACACACACAGCTGCTTTGGAGGATTTGTTAGGGATTAATTCTTCCCTTTCAGCAACAACTTGTCAGTGAACAAAGAGGAACATCAAGGAATAGGAGATCGGCTGTGTTTGGCTTTGTCTGGCATCAGCTCCTATTCACTAAGCCAAGTTTCCTGATGTTGTTGTGACAAGGCATTGTTGTGGGAGGAAAGCTGGAGGTTACAATGCATGTCACTGCCACTGATGCTGTCTGCTTGGAGCTGGAAAGGACTGAATCTGCTTGTTAATTTGTGCACGAGCACACATTAATCCCTCCATTGCATCTTGGGTAGCTAGCTTATTCTTGTGTACAAAGGAACCCTAAAGACATAATATTTTAATTAGGAACTGCAGGGGAAGATGTGTCATGTTATCTAGTCTTCATCTGTCATTACTTTCCCACTAAATAATACTGAGATTACTATTAATAATAACAATAATATTAAGTAGCATCTCGAGTACTGTTATGACAACACAACCATATAAACAGCTTTGTATATTTCATTATATGTTAGATAACACATGCATATATTATTTATATCAGTAGAATGTAAAACAAAAGATGCACATATTTGCATTTACATACATATATATTCACGCACCCTTTTATTCAAAGAGTGAATTTTCCAACATTTATCAACATATCATCCAACTACTAAATAGGCCTTGGTAAAGCCACTATGAAGAGAAACTGGAATACATTTGGATTTTAAATGGAGGAGATGGCTCACTGAATAAGAGCACTTGCCTAAATATGAGGGCCTGGGAGGGCCTTAAGAACACTGGGGTTTGGCTATCCAGAAACCCACAAAAAAAGCTGGGGATGGCCATGCACATCCATGCATCACCTCCACATGCACAACCATGGCACAGACATCTGCACATACATACATATGCATGCACCATACATCACACACCACACCAAACATACTCTACATATATACTCACATGCATGAACCTGCAAAAGGAATCCTATTGAAAGGAGAGGCAGGCAATGATAGAGGAGAAAATGTTAAATGTTATGAATGTCCTCAACTGTCAGGAAAAATGCTGATCTTAGCATGAGGTCCATCAGGTTATCACATTAATTCTTTGAGAATCTAAGTTGCCCTCTGCCATACAAAAGGAATCACAGAAGGATGTGACCTTGCATATAGCCTCCTAAATTCCCATTCTGCACAAGAAGGAGGTTCACCCATATCCACTGACTTCAGGACCAGGTAGGCCTCTCCTGCCCACTTAGGAGCCAATGTAGAGAGAGCTCAAGAGACTGTGCTGTGATGAAAGACATATGCACTGAGCTGTGCTTCTGTGGGGTGAAGAGTGGGTATGAAGAGGAAGAGAATTCCTAGGGAAGAATGGGGAATATACCAAATCAGAAAGAGTAAAATACCTTAGGAACAAAATTTCAAACCTTAACAGGATAAATAATTTTCTGTATGTGCATGTTCATCTGTGTGCAAGTACATATGTATGTCCAGATGTGCATGCATGTGTGCACCTGTGTGGAGGCCCAAAGAAAACCTAGCATGTTGTTTCTCAGACATGCATTCTACCTTCTTTGAGGTTGAGGATCTCACTGACCTAGAATTTACTACTTAGGTTAGACTGCTGCCCAAAGAGCCCCAAGGATTCACCTGAATCTACCTCCTCAGACTGCAATTACAAACATGCATCACCATGCTCAACTTTTTGAATAGTTACTGGGTATTCTTGTGCTTATGAGTCAAGCACTTTACCAACTGAGCTATCTCTCAGTCCAATAAGGGATATTTTAATTACTTCCCTTATTTATGTGATGAAACATGTAATAAACAGTTTAAAGGAGGAAGTGTTTACTTCAGTTTACAGTTCCACAGAACACAGCCCACTGTGGCAGGTCAGTGAATTAGTCAGAGTTCTCTAGAGGAACAGAACAAATAGAATGAATTGTAGTAAGAAAATCGGATTTATTGGATTAGTTTATGGCAGTCCAACAATAGCAGCCTACAATCATGATTGTCAAGAAACCCAGTAGCTGCTCAACCCAATCCAACACTGAAGGCCTAAAAGCTTCCTGAAGAACTGTTGGTCTTCAATCCACATTAGAAAGCTGAGGAAAACTGGTTAAAATACTGAGGAAGGACAGTCAAGTAGGATAGATACACATGCAAGTGAAGGCATTCACCAGCAAGCAGCACATGTAGCCAGGTGAAAGCAAGGGGCTCTTTTCTCTCAGAGCTTCCTTATGTAAAACCCCCTCCAGCAGGGCCACCAACTCTGGGGGAAGGGCTCACTCTGGGGGAAAGGACTTCCTCCTTCATGGAAGCAATCTCAGAGACCCAGCCAAGAGGAATATCTGTGGATTCCTAAATCAGGTTGACAACAGAACTTGACATCGCAGATGTCAGCAGGAGCAGAAGATGGCTGGTCCCATTGAGTACACAGTCAGGAAACAGAGAGATGAATGCTGACACTCAGCCAGTTCAATCATTTTTATATAATCTAGAACACCTAGCCCATGGAATGGCCCTACTCACATTTATCAATATAAATATATAGCATCTGGCAAAACCACAGTACACATTAAACAGGTTATCGACAATGAGTCACAAAAGCATTTCCATCCCCTCACAACCACTTACATTGCTCTGGCATAACTACCTCCACTTCTATGGTGTTTGATGTAAATGTGCTCCATAGCCTCAGTTTTGATTAAGCTTCCTACTTGGTCTCAAGCTGGAAGAGTCCTTGGAAGGTAGAACCTTGCTGTGATGCAGTGCTGGGATGGACCTTGGAAGTTAAGGAATACAGCCTACTGTGTGTTCAGAGCCAGCTTACACTTGCTGCTCCCTCTCTGCTGTGGATGTGTGATGGGATGAGCCATCTTCTTCCACCTTGATGATGAAGCTTCCCCTTGAAACTGAAAGTATGAAAACTACTACAACTTCCTTCCAATCCTCACTCTGTCCTTAATACATAGAAACTGCTATCTGTTTTCTGTTTCTATGACTTGGTCATTTTAAGAATATTACATAAAGAGAATCATAAAATACGTAACCTTTAGAGTTTATTTTCATTTCTAAACTGGAGCTATTCAAGGTTGTTGTATGTATCCATTGTTTGTTGTATTTGTTGCTAAGGAGTATCTCACAGATTTCTTAGGCATCCACTCATGAAGGACAGCTAGGCTGCTTTTTTAGCTATTAGAGGTAATGTAACCATGGGCATTCATATACATGTTTTCTGTGAATGAAATTTTCATTTCTCTGAGAAGGACAATGAAAGTGTTGATCACTGGGTTGCATAGTAATTGCATTGTTAGTTTTATAAGAAACTGACAAACTGTTTCCCAGAATGTTTGGTACCATTTTCACATTCCTACGAGAATTGCATGAGCAACTTGGTGTGTCTGGTTCATTACCAACTAAAAGGTGGTACAAAAAAAGAAAGAATGAGAAAAAGGAAAGAAACAAGAAGAAAGAAAGAAAGAAAGAAAGAAAGAAAGAAAGAAAGAAAGAAAGAAAGAAGGAAGGAAGGAAGGAAGGAAGGAAGGAAGGAAGGAAGGAAGGAAGGAAGGAAGGAAGGAAGAAAGAAAGAAAGAAAGAAAGAAAGAAAGAAAGAAAGAAAGAAAGAAAGAAAGAAAGAAAGAAAGAAAGAAAGAAAGAAAGAAAGAAAGAAAGAAAGAAAGAAAGAAAGAAAAGAGAATGAAATCATAGTAATCGTTCCAATGCTGTGTAGAATCTTGCCACTCCACCTTAAGAGGTCAGCCTGTTTCCTCTGCTCTTGACCCCAGTACCGTTTTGGATACTTTGATGAATAGAGAACAGTGAAAGTGACCACATAACATCTGAGGCTAGATCATAATAATGTATGTTCTCCACATATCTGAGGATATCCACTCTAGGATCTCAGGCACTGTGTGGTTCCTTTGTTGTTCTTGTTGTTGTTGACAACTTCCATACATAAGACAACATACCATAATCATAATCCCCTTCTACAACCCTCTCTTTTCCCACACTCTTATCACCCTTTCAGTGAATTCCTTTTCAACTAGTCTCTTTTCTATTTTGATGTCATCATTTTCCCTCCTATTATGCAGAACTTGTGTAGATAGTATCAACCACTGTAAGGACATGAAATCAGTATTGCGAAGCATTCCTCCCTTTCCTTTCACTCTTACATTCTTTATGAAGCCTCTTTTTGCAATAGTCCTTGAACTTGGGGAGTGTGATAGAAATATCTCACTTCAGTAGAACACTTTACTGTCACTTCTTCTCATCACTTTGATGAGTTTTGAGTCATCCAAGTGGTCACCACCATATGAAAAGAGAAGCTTCTCTAACCAACAGTGAAAGTGTCATTAATATATGGCCATAAACATAAGAATTTAGAAGGCAGTTTGGTGGGCATTATAAATCTATTTAGCTAGGCAATAGTAATATTTCACCCCTTAGGGCTTATGACATTTATAGCCATAGGCTTTTGACTAGGTTTTCAGTACCAAGCATGAATTCCTTCCTATGAAGCAGGACTCAAATCAAATCAGAGAGCAGCTGGTTTCCCCCATAGCAGACATACCATCATTCTTGGCATATTTTGCCTGGCTGGCCAGCTATTAAGCTTGCAGGGCCCACTACTGATTAAGTCCTTGGATGGCTCTTCTCCCCCAATACCATGTGGTTCTTATAGATGATGGGAAGAAGCCACATGTGCTTTGTCTTAGTCACAGCCAGTGCCAGTTGCCAGATGTCTGAGTGAGTGCACCTTAAGGAGATTCCATCCCCCTGACTTCGAGTCTTTCAGCTGAGGCCCCACATCATGAATAAGAGCCAAGTCATTGCCAGAATGTTTTGTCTGAAGCCTTACTCGAGAAAATCTATATACATAATAAGTGGTTGAGATACCACTAAATGTGGAGGTAATTTGCTTGGTATCCTTGGGAACCATATCATTTCCTCATGTGTTCTGAAAACCAACTCATCATCTTACAAAATGTGTTTCAAAGGGAATTTGTAGACTTTGACTTAAACAATTTTTATCCCTGAAATAACTATGTGAAACACTGAGAATAGCAAGCAACATAAACATCCATGAAGATAGCGCTGGAAGCAGATTGTAGAGTTACTTAAACAGTTTAGCCCATGGAAATTTTCCCTCCACATTTGATCATAACACTTCTATAAAATATACTCTGAGAAACTCTCTCAAGGGCAGCATCTATCCTGCTTCCCTCAGTGACTTCACAGACATAGCAAATTATGATCAGACAAAATAAGGTCATCGGAGACAACCAGAAGTGGATCTGTGTGAATTTTGTGCATTTTAAAGTGACTTGTCTTATTTGTTAGAATTCTGTAGTTCACTGCTCTCTCCTCTTTCTGTCTTCCATGTTTCCAACTTCATGCTCCTTGAGATTACTCCCTACCCTCCGATCTCAGGTAATAGCTGCAGAGGTGAGGACGATGCAGAAAGAAGCTTAGAGGAAATATGCAAATCGGGAGTTTTCATGAAGGTACATGGCCCTCAAACCTCATACTATTCATCCCCACTAATCTTAGGAGAGAACAGATAAGGAATCAGTCGTGGTAGTAGTAGTGCCTTCTGATTCACAGTGCCAACTCTCATGCTTTCAATCAGCCATGGTAAATGTTCAACAAAATCTTCAGTAAATCAGTAAGTTTTATACAAGTTTTAAAGCAGATGCTGTTTTGAGTAGTGTGATGAAATCCTGAGCCAGTTACTTCTACCATGCCTGGAACACAACCATCACTGAATCTTCTAGCATATACATGATCTGCACATTCTTCGCCATCTAGTAATTTAGTAGTTGCCTCGCTTGTTATATAAAATATGCATATAGCTCTGTGTATGGTTCAATACTATCTGAGATTTCAGTCATGCACTGTGGACTTTAGAATATATCCCCCAAAGGTGAAGGTTTTCTGTAATTAAAAGTTTTAGCAGGAGAAGCCTTTAAGACACATATTCTTCCTCAGAAGTATCCTTTGTATAAGAGTGGTGTGTAGAGAAATGTCAGTGAAGAAAGCAGAATGTAGAGTGAAGGAAGAAGATGGTCTAATTTTTCTGTTTCCAGATTTGACTTCAGGATCAAAAATCCTCTGGGAATAGAGGTTTGAGTAAAATGCAGTCCTTTCCTTGTTGGTAAGAAAGACTTCAGGGGAATCAGTTGCAGTAGTGGCTTTAGTAATCCACCCTTTGCACTGTGATTTGTAATGACTCCCAAATAATCAGATTTGTCTTGATCAATATAGTGTGACAGAAGTTGTACAATGCCAGGTATCCTTTTATCTCTGCTTTTCCAGGGCTGGGATTACAGGCATGTACCACCACACCTTGCTTCTAAAGTAGGAGCTAGGGATCCAAATAAAAGTCCTCAAGCTCACACATCAAGAACTACTCCAACTGAGCCATCTCCTATTTCCCATAAGTAGAGTCAGGTTCTTAAACCCAGGATACTTGGGTAGCAAAAAGGACAGTGGCTGATCCTATGAATCCCATAAGGATTATTCATAATTTCCAGGGGGTGACAAGGGTGAAATAGGAATTAGCCTGGTCACACCAATCTCACTTGTCATATAAATTCAGGAAATAAAACACAGGTAAGCAAAAAGATCTAAACATATGAGGAAATACAAGCAGCATGGAGCCAAGTTGTGACAAGTTGCCATGAAGTCGGGTTATAAAGGGAACAAGACCTGGCCTTGTTGAACTCCAAGTTCAGTGATCCTTCAGGCCAAGGCTCTGCTCTACTTGCTAAGGGTATCTTGTCTGTTTCTTGCCACAGTTGATGCTGGCTGGCTTCTCTAACTTTCTGTGCTCTATCCTGTCTTGGTCCCTCACTGTCATTCTCTCAGTTCACGGGGAGCAGGAGTGACCACATGGTTGTTCCTTCATATCACAATGTCCACATCCTCAGATCTAACCAACTGCAGCTCAAAACTGTTTTATATATATATATATATATATATATATATATAATTTTACTGTACTTGCTTAAATAAGGCCATCTCCATGCATGTATAAAAGGCACATTGAGTACCCTCTCTCCATGGTAGTTTGAATCCGTTGTTCCCCCCTCCCCAATAAGTCGTGTGTTTTAAATGCTTGTTTCCCTGCTGTGCAATTTAGGAAGTAAAGTCTTGCTGAAAGATATGTGTTGCCAGCGGTGGGCTTTGGAATATTATAACTAGATCCCCCTTCTCAAAGCTCTGCTCATTCTCTTTGTGCTGTTTTCCATCTCCTGTGGCAGAAGTTATGTCCAGCCTCTGCTCAATCCATGCCTTTCCCTGCCATCACGAAGCTTCCTCTCAAGACATAAACCAAAACCCTTTTCTCCCATCAGCTGCTTTCTGTCCGATGTTTTGTTTTGTCGTAGTAATAATGTAAATAACTGAAACAACCACCATAACCTACTACTTTCATCTTTCGTGACCCTCCTCCTCTCATTGGTCTCATTTGTTCGCCTAGATAGCTTCAGTTGTTCTTTAATAAACAATAAATAATATGATTTATTTTGTGAATCTATAAAATCTAGGGCCCCTAAATGAGATAAAACAAGCAATATTTGTCTTCCTGAGACTGACTTAATTCACTTAATAAATATGATTATCTCCAATTATACATATTTTCTTGTGAACAAAATAATTCCATTATTTTAAACAAATTATTGTTTCTTGCAGCCACAAAATATTTAGGTGAATTCTTGAACATATGCAGACTCTTTTGCTTGTCTCAGATTTTATAGATAGTCCTTAAAAAGATGAAAAGGATGTATGTAAGCTATATGCAAATGCTACATAATTTTATATAAAAGACAATCTACTGGGATTCTGGTATCCAAGGAGGTCTTGGACCAATTCCCTTAAGTAATGGGAAAAACTAAAATTGACAATAAGTTAGCAATGAGGCTCCAGATTTGTTTTTCTTTCTTTGGCATCTCTGTCCCGTAGCTATAAAAATGAGTTAATGGGAAGGTTAAGACACTTCAACAAACATTTGTTTTCACTGAAGCCGTGTATCAGACGGCTTTGTGGGGGACACCTGGATCAAACCATGACACCCTAACAACCCATTCAGCCTTAAATTCTCATTTCCCATAGTGTCATTTTCTACATTTATAAAATCAGATTATTAACTGCATTTTGGATTTTTTCTGATCAATCTATGAAATCATCTTTGTTCAGGATATAGCACAATATGAAGTCAAAACTAACCTAACTTCAGTATAACTGAAAACTATGTATTGGAATGAAGATATAGCATTAGTAGATCATCCAAACTGAGAGAACAGTGTCAGGCAACAGAAAACCAGATCAGGACCAACATGGGATCAGGTTGGTGAGAGACATAGGGGAACCTTTCAGGTTGACAACCAGAGCACAAGGGGCTTGCATTTAAATAGCCAAGAGGTGCCTTGAACATGTGAGAATGTGGGGAACTCTCTTAGAGTGGACTGGTCTAGGACCAGCAGGTGCTGATGGAAATTAGGATGTCTTACAGTAGGCAGATAAGAAGTGCTGGGGGGGGGTGTTGGTACTTGAGATAGTTTCAAAGTGTGTCCCTCAATAAACTCAGGGGGTTTATTAAAGCTTGAAACTTGGATATCCAGCTGCCTGGATGGAGAGGTGTCACCGAGGGTAGATCTCATTTCTAGGACAAAGCTATACAGAGAGCCAAAGCTCTGGCTAACCTTCCCCTGCTTGCTGCTGGTTCTCTGCTATTTGTTTTGTGCTTGCTTGTGGTGCTGGCTGTGACATTTTGTCTCTCTCTGCTTGGATCTATGAAAGGAAGTCAGCTTTTCCCAACATTATGGAACTTCCTCTGGATCTGTAAGCTTCAGCAAATCCCATTCTCTCATAGTCTGTGTCTGTTTGGAAGTTCATCCCAGCAATGTGAAGCTGACTACAGTAGTACTGTCTGTCAAGGCTATACACAGTAGGTTCTAAAACTGTTCAAGACTTGTTGGTGATAGAAATGTTATAGTCTACATTATCCAATATGGTAGCCACCACCACTAATTAAAAGACAAGTACCACTGAAGAACTGAATTTTTAATTATATTTTGTATGAATTAGCTTTCACTGAGGCTGAAGAGATGGCTCCGAGGTTAAGGTGCTTGCCTGCAAAGCCTAAGGACACAGGTTCAATTATCCAGTACCCAAGTAAAAGCCAAATGCACAATGTGAATTAGATTTTATTTAAATAACCACTTGTGTTTAGTACAATTAGTGTTTATCAACATAATTCCAGGATCTTATTTTTTTCAAATCCTTTCTTAGTGGGAAACTTACTCAACCATGATAAATCTTGATTTCTGATAAGATCCTATTGCCAAAGACACCACATGCTTAGGCTGCAAAACACTGAGAAATCAAGTTGGAGCTAAACTAGAAGCCTCCTCTCTATTGACTAATTGTCATAGTACTGCTAAGTGCTTTGAAGCATACTGAGGGAGAAATGTCATCAACAAACTTAACCATCAGAGGACCCTACAAGTGCCATGGCTGGTCAGCCAGGCTAAATGTGCCAAATGGTGAGATGGTGGCATGTCTGTTATGGGGAAAAACTACTCTCCAGTTGGATTTGAGGCCCTCTCCACAAGAGGGAATTCATGCCTAGTGCTTAGTAAAAAGATTATGAATGGGAGGTCATAAACCCTAGTAGGGAAGTTACATCTGTTGTTTGGTTAACTAGATATGTTATGCTCACAAAATTGCCCTCTAAATATTTTCATGTCTGCCCACATATTAATGCTACTCTCACTTTTGGTGAGAGAAGCCTCTCTTTTCAAATGGTGACCACTAGGGAGACTCTCAAAACTCTTCAAAGTTCAGTGCTCAACACTAAGTGAGACATCACCACCACACTTTCCACACGGCTCAAAGATAATAGCAAAAGAGGTGATAGAATATAAGAGCAAAGAAAGGGGGAAAGTGTTGTGCAATGCTGTCTTCCAGACACAAAGTGGCAGTTGCATGCATGACCTCACAGTGGCTGAGGCTACCAATACAAGACCTGCATAATAGGGGGGTAAAAGTGATGACATTAAAATAGAAGAGGGACTAGTTGTAAAGAAGAGAGGGTTCAGTGGAGGGGGGATATTGGAGGGGAGACAAAGGGTGATAGGAGGAGATAATTATCAGTGTACATAGTGTATAGGTATAAAGGTTGGCAATAAATAGTTTAATTTTAAAAAATCTTGGTTATCCCATCTTTAAATTGTAATTATCACTAGAAAAAAATTTTCAAAGTTATTCAGAGGATAATATTATCCATAATGTAGTAACTGTATAAAATAGAGTTCAATAAATGCATTAACTTTTATTTTATGTCAAACATTCATAACTTTGCAAATATGTTGATTATGGCATTGTCTCCCAAGATATGAAAATGAGGCAAGGGTTACAAGTTGCAGCATATGAAGCTTGTGATGGACAAGGCACAGAGAACGTAAATTCATCACCTGAAGGGAAGAGGTATATGTCCACCATATAGCACTCAAGACCTCTGTGGCACTGTGCTAGGTAAAGCATAATGAGGGTTTTAAGAGACACATAAGTGGCTGGGGAATATCTTAGTGCTATAGTGCTTGCACTGCAATCGTGAGGATGTGAATTCAATCCTCAGAACCCACAACAAATGCCAGGTGTAGCAATATGCACTTGTTATCTCTGGGTGGGGGAGTCAGAGGAAAGAGGATCCCCAGGACTCACTGGCCAGCCAATCTAACCTAATTGCTGAGCTCCAAGTCAATGAGAGACCCTGTCTCAAAGGAAGTGGTGGATACCTGAGAAAAGACATCCAAGGTTGTCCTCTGGCCTCCACACACACATGCATGTGTATGTGTATACCTACGCACATACATGCACATATATGAACACATACACACAAAAGAGAGGAAGGGAAAGACACACATACTACAGTCTTGTTCTCAAGCTGTTTCTGTCCAATGACAAGAAAAAAGAGACACATGGGCTAAAAGAAAAAAATAAGTACCTTGTTGAGTAGTGTGGTTCTGCTCATGTGGTCCCAACAGCTCAGCAAAATTCACACAGCCTGGGGCCTTAGAAAGTACCCAGCCTCACCACAGGATCTGGGCCAGAGCCTCAACAGTTATTAACATGTTGAATGCTCTCACCACTGCTACTGTCTATGATCTACAGATGGACAAACATGTGTTTGATGAACAGAATGATTTGGCCTAGGAACTGCCATGCCTGGGATTTGATTTTGTTCAAATCACCAGCTAATAGAATAAGTGATGTCTCTATCATGGATATTGGAAAAGGAACAAGATTCCATAGTCATAGACAAAGATCTATTATTACTGCAAGCTGCACAGCATGCATTGCTTTCCCTGACCTTCATGACCAACCATGGCTCAGGAGAATGCTGAGCCTGCCCTTGTGTTGTGTCTTAGCTGAGGAATACTAGGATTAAGGTTTCTCCATTTTATAACAGGCAGTAGACAAATCTGTTCTTGGTCTCTGCCAAAACATCACCTCATCCCTGAAAACATAAGCTCGACAAATGTCCCAGCAAAAGCTTTTCTTTGAAGCCTGCCAAGCTAGAAAGTAGAGGCATACACAGACTGTGTAGTTGGCAGCTCCTCGCAGAGCCCAAAGCTAAGAGGCAACAATAAATTTTAGGATATATAGTCCAATATATCACTCTATAATATGATACATGCCAACAGCAGAGGCACACTCAAGGTCCTGCCCTTTGATCCCATTGGAGAGTTTTCAATGTTGCCATGTGCCCATGATATTTGGATTGTAATGATTAGTTGGCAAGATCTATACCTGTTACTTTTATTTAAGTAACTGACATATATTATTTTTAATAATCATAAAAATCTGTCTTTTGTTAGTGTGTATGCATGTTTGCAAAGGTGGGGGCATGTGTGTGGAAACCAGATGACAACTTCAGATATAGTTCTCAGAAACACTATCCACATTTTTTATTGTGTCTCTCATTGATTGGCCTGGAGCTCATCAAGTGTTCTAGACTGGCTTACCTCCTGTCTCTGCCTCCCCAGTGCTAGAATTATAAGCAGGTGTCAAAAAAAAAAGAATTATAAGCAGGTGTCACCACCAGGCTTCTTT
>PVHP010011061.1:33516-45793 GCA_004024765.1 Zapus hudsonius
CTCTCTCTCTCTCTCTCTCTCTCTCTCTCTCTCTCTCTCCCTCCCTCCCTCCCTCCCTCCCTCCCTCCCTCTGTCTGTCTCTATCTCTCCCTCCCTGTTATACTACCAGCTCTCTCGCGGGAGAATGTGGTTCCTCATGTTGTCATTGTTGACAGTTTGAACCTGCTGACATGAGTCCGTTTCTCTTTTCAACCCTGAGCCTAATGACGCCAAGTCAGAAATGACCAATACCTCCTAGCTTTCTATTTCTAGTATTTTTGTGGGTACTCAGTGATGGACAGAAAAGACTAGCAATTAAAAGCATAAGAACAAAATCTTAAAGAAAGAAAATCATTCCAAATAAAACGACAAAAATCAAGGAATCTTACATTATGTCAGAGATTCTTCATTTCCATTAAATGGAGCATAAATGATCTAGCAGATAATAGATTTTCTGAAGGGAAATGTCATTATAAGGTTCTAAGAACAGAAAAAAGTAGTGCTATGTGCCCTAAAATACAAAAGACTATCTTTCTTAGTGCTCAGTCTCTAAAAATAGGACCCCCTGCTGCTTTCTGCTGGGGCTTCCCAAGACATTAAGTGAATGTTCAGAGCTTTCTTTTCCCCTTCACCATGCAAGTCATAATCAGTACAGGTCAGTCTAATAGTCATAATAGCATGTAAAGGGCCTGGATGGAGCCTTTATCAGCTGGGGCATAAGTGAGCAGAGCCATGGCTCATAGTATTGCTTTCTACTAAGCGCCCCATTGCAAATAGTGGGGAAGATTAATACCTGTCCCATATGGGGTGGGGGCACAGGCCTGAATTTAATGAAGACTAACCTCTGGAACTTTCCTATCCAGAAGTGGGCAACCTGCTTCAAGGAGCAGAGCCTGAGAGGTGAGAAAGCTCACTCCTGATGCCCATCCCAGGAGTGGGCTAGCTGCCTCTAGCAGCAGCCTGAGGAAAAGGGAAACTGAAGAGAAGTTTAGCTTAAGCCAATAGTAAACCTGTTCTATCTGCTGTCACTGCTGTTCTGTGCTTCCTCTCTTGTATACAGGTACTCATTGGCACTTTTATTGAACAGCAAAAAAAAAAAAAGAAAAGAAAAAGTAATATGTGAACAAGTAGTAAATTGCATGAGTAACAGGTAAGAAAATGTCAACCTTGGATAATCCTTCAACACTTGTTAAAGGAAGGAACTGAGGCGTATGACCTGTCAGACTGCTGATCCACAATACACATATACTCTGACCACAAGAGTGATCACATGAAGCTCATCCATTGACCCATAGTTACTATGACCAGCACATGTTCTGCATGTATGTTTGTTCTGAATCAATAGTGAAACTAGGCCACTGAGGCAAACAGTGCATCATTAAACATTGCTTGTCATTGTTGGTCATATGTGCGTGCTAGTCAAAGGTACACCAAGGCTGAGGAAACCTAGTCTCATTCCTTTAAATGGGTAGATTGCACACTTGTAAAATTAACTTTAGGGCAAGTTACAAGAAAGGGATTTAGCATCTAGCAGCAATAATATCAAACACGTTATTTGTAAGGTCCATAAGAAATACTCCCATGGTTATTTCTCATAGTTGATTCTCATATTTCCTTCCCACAGTTCTTATAGTTCATCCTCACAGGTAGCTATCTACAGGAAGCCTCCTGCTAAAGTGGAAGGCATGAACACTAGTTAAAGAACACTCTAGCAGAACTTCTAATGACTTCTGGAATGAGGAGAGGTGTTAATAACTCTGTAAAGCCTCTCCTAACAGAGAATTTCACCAATAAGTTGGTGCATTTGACCTCTCTTTAAGTGGAACAGGTTCCTGCACTTACTCTCCTGTAAATCAGAGAAATTATTTGCTTTTTTAATGCCTTATTTAATCTTGACTACTCTATGTAAATCTTATATACAATTTGTATATTGTACTGTTTGTCTTTTTAGATTACTTCAAAAGGAATAGACTGTATTCATTGCCAGAGACTGCGTGCTCATCGTTTCTAAGTCTAAGGATTTGAGGAACTGAGCGTTACCATCCTCATGTGAGCTGAGGCACTATATACTCACACAGTTCTAACGCCTACCCAAGGCCACATATCTGGGCAGTGAAAAGTCTAGGACACACCCACAAATCTGTGCCCACTAAGTGTCCTGGCTCCACACAACAGCCTCACTTGGCAGCAATGCTGCTCACAGTGAAGGAAGTACACACAGCTGTCACCTGAACTCCCATTTCTACCCCATTCACTGCTAATTCCATATTTTAGCCTCATTCCCTGTGGTGGTAACTGCATAAATGTTGTCCCAGATAAACCAAATCCAGGATTCAGAATCAGACTCAGTCAAAGGAGCAAGAAAGCAATGACCTTGTATGTCTTGATGTACAAAGGGAAAGGCTATACCTCATGCATAAGCCTGTGAGCAGTTAAAGGTTAGTGAACCCACGGTGTGATGTCCTGGCTTTATCCCATTAACTCAGTCCTACACACAAGACCTAAGTGCTCAGATGAAAACATCAAGTGTGTGTGTGTTACGTATGTAGAGTGTGTGTTGTATGTGCAACCTATGTGTTCACCCGCTAGATCATGGAGCAGATCATTGGTGAAACAGACCACTGGATGCCCCACTGCACTGCTCTTTGTTCTTACGCCAGTTCTTATTTGAGCCAGAGTCTCTCACTGATTCCACAGTTTACCATATTTTCACAAGCTCCTATGATTGTTGGGTCTTTGTTCCCTCAAGGGACAGTGGTTACACAAACACATGGCCACATCCAGCCATTTATGTGGGTACTGGAGATAAAACTCAAGTGGCCTCTCAGGCCTCCTAGGCTTGAACAAAGAGTGATCTGAACCACTGAGCCCAGGAGTCTTTTCTAAAGGGAGATGTGTGAGACACTGAGATGGCTCATCTCAGTTGTCAACTTGACAGGATCATTCAAAGGATGCATATCTGTAGGCATGTCTGTGAAGGAGTTTCTATTAGGATAATTGATTTGAGAAGACTTCCCCTAACTGGGCATCGCTATGCCCCAGGCTAGAGTCCTAGACTTCATAGAAGGGAAAGAAGGGACTGAGAACCAGAATTTACTGAAGATTGTGGATGCAATGTGACCAGTCACCTCCCACTTCTGCGGCCTTGCCTTCCCTGCCACCAGGACTCTATCCCCTCAAACTGTGATTGAAAATCAGCCCTCCCTCTTTTAAGTTGTTTCTTGTCAAGTATTGGGACATAGCAATGAGAGAAGTAATTAAGACAGATACAGAACACACCCAGGACCTAGGGACCAAGTGTGATACAACAGGCAAAACACAGCAGCTTCTCAAGTCACCAGGAATACAGTAGGGCCTGGGTGCTAGAAAGTTAGCAGTGACAGTGGATCACACAATACCCAGAGCACAAGGATGCTCTCTGAATGGGAAATAACTCTTCATGACAGACCAGACCAGCAGCTAGCCATGCGCCAGATGTATGATCCATGCCCCAGCAGTTTGAGCCATGTCACAAGTATGTGAGCCACACCTTAGCTGTGTGAGCCTCAGCAGTGAGACCTATACCCCAACAGCTGTGTGAGCCATGTCACGGATATGGAAACAATTCTCTTTCTGTGTGCCATGTCCCTCTTATACAAACTATGGAAGTCAAAGATGAACCAGAGTCTTCATGATTCAGCTAGAGGACACAAGCCAGAAATATACAAAAGGTTAATATCATTTTAACCTTTGTCTCCCGAGCTAGAGCAATTCCATTTGAGCAAGTGGAGATGCATGACATGACTTTAGATGGGAGTATAGTTTAGCTATTTTGTAACTCAGGAAAAGGCTAATGTATATATCATGAAAATAATGTACCAAGGGACTATGTGAGTTCTACACACATGGAACAATGTGGCAGAAACTAGAATGTGTGAACAGTGTTGTATGGGGACCCCTGTATTCACACTTGACCTCCACAGATCAGTGAAGGGAGAGAGAGAGTATGAACTGATGGACACAAACAATGCAATCAGTGCTATGGATTCATAGGTTAGGAGGAGCTGGTGTGTTTGTGAAGGGAATGACCATGACAGTGATATGTATCAGGGTTTTGGTGGCTAACAGGACACCATTTACTCAAGAGTCTGGAGAACATTCAAGATGTTTATTTGGGATACCCCAGAGACAGTTGGACAAAGCAGAGAGGAAGGTTAAAAGCCATATATTGTTGTAGCTTCAAAACCAAATAATGATGACGACCAAGATAAAATGATGTTTAGTCAATTTTCTGTCATAACTCATGCCACAAGCTGAGTGATTTATAATGAATGGAGTGTATTAATTCATGATTCTGGAAGCTGAAAGATCCCAGAACATGAAGTAAAAGTCTTGCTGCAACATAGCATGGTGGATGGCATCCCAATGGGAAAGAGAGAGCAAACATACCATCGCTCACCATATAAAAGCACTAACACCATCATGGAATCCCCATCCTCAAGACCTCATCTAATTCAAATTACCTCCTGAAGGTCCTACCTCCAAATATCAGTAATGTAAGTTTAGGAATTAAGTTCCTAATATGTTAAATTTTGGGAGACCACAATTAATTCATTCATGCTCCATCCACTGCCCTCCACTCCACACTGGCACAGTGCTGAGTGTAGGGGCTCTGCAGGAAAATTAGAGTACCCCCATCTTCATTGCTCTCATTCTAAGGTCCTGGAGCTCTGTCAGTAGGTGTGTGCGTGACTTATGTCATGCAGTGTTAAGTGTCAATAAGAAGTCAGTGCAAAGATATCCGTTGATTCTGCATTCAACCTAAAAGCAAGCAGTTTGGGAAAGGTTGAAGAACATAAGGCGCGGCACCTGTGCTCCGAGGAGTTACTGTCTAATTGAGCAAGTGGAAGGGAAATGATAAAATTTGGCTTGTTTCTCTTAGGATAATGCCCTCCGGGTTCATCCATATTGTCCAAAATGACAGGAATTTCTTTCCCTTGTTGTGAATAATATTTTAGTGTATAAAGTTGAGCATCTATAATCTGAAAAACTGTGATTTGAAACATTCCAACTTTTTGAGTGCTAACTTACAACACACCTTGCCTCGTGTCACGGATCATGTTCAAAACACAAGAGAACTAGCAATATTATATAAAATGACATTCACACTGTGTGTATAAGATATGTTTGAAACACAATAAATTGTTTATTTAAGCCTGAGTCCCATTCCTAAAATATCTCATTATATACATGTAAATGTTTCCAAGCTCTGCCTTCAACAGCATTGAAAGTGAAAGACTCCCCTCCCAAGAATTTCTGACAAGGGATACTCAAATTTCATATGTACAAGCCTGAGACCAGTGAATGGCACATGATAAGTTGTGTAAAAATGTTGGCTAATACCACGAGAGTCACCACCTCTTCCACCTCTGCCATGGCCCAGAAGAACTGTAGTTCCTGCTAGCCTGACAACCAGCTCCAGGGTGATGGTGGCATACCTGGTGATCAATCAAAACCTATCAAAGCAGAAATCTAGACTCAACTGGTCTGCTGTGGCTTATGGAGCATTGCAGAAGAGGGGGCAGAAAGATTGTAAGAACCACAAAGTGAGTAGGAATACCCTGAGGCACAGACCCCCCCACTACCCCATTGGAACCCACTAAGGCCTTCATGACCCCACAGGGAATTCCATAACCCCACTGAGGAGGGCCCAGGAAAAAGGAAGCAGGGGTGAAGGAACAGAAGAGCATAACCTGTTATCATAAAAAATGTTGCCTTCAGACCGGGATGAGTACTAAGATATACAGGATCCCTTGCCACAAGGACTAATACAGACAGCCCACGGAGGAGGATATACAACTGATCAGGGAGGGAGAGGGGGGGAATTGGGGAATTCGGGATAACAACGCATGGTTTGCCCACTAAATAATGTAACTCATTATGGACAATAAATATATATTAAAAAAATAAAAAAATAAATAAAGTGTTAGCTTTGTTATTGCTATGATTACTTCAGAAAGAGCATTACAAACATACTGACTTTGTATTCATTCTTCTTTACTTGACAACACTGTTTTCTCCTGGTCTTCTAAACTACACACATGAAAATCACTTTCCTTTCTTCTCTCTGTGTTCAGTAGGCAAAGTTGGTTTTACTTCTCATGTTTTTCTCATATCAGGATCCCCCACCATTTGTTTGTCATGGTCTTAGGCACTGTTTCAGCACTTAACTATCCTCTATCTGAAATACTACAAAAACAAGTTGGTTTTTTCCTACCTTCTCTTTTCCTTTAAAATTGTCCTCTGGGGCTGGAGAGATGGCTCCATGGTTAAAGGCACTTGCTTTCAAAGCTTGTAGGTCTGGTTTTAATTTTCTAGGACCCATGTAAAGCTAGTTGCACAAAGTGGTGCATGCATCTGGAGTTCCTTTGCAGTGGCCAGAGACCCAGGCATGCCCATACACACATTTTCCCTCTCCTTCCCTCTCTCTCTTTCTCTCTCTCTCCCTCTCTCATACATAAATAAATAATAGTATTTTGGTGAAACTACACTGAAACTACAGTGGTAGTGAAAAGGGATGACAGTAATGACAATGATGGTGCTAACAGGAATTCTAGTCATTATATTAATCAACCCCGCAAGTTGAGAAATCAGATGCACTCACTTACTGTTGTATTAAAATTAGGTTTTTCAGAGACTAGAGAACATTATCAGGACTTGCACTCCAGCCTCTGCTAATGTGAGTTCCTTGTTTCTGGCCCTTCACATCACTTGATTTCCTCCCAGCCAAAATGTGTCTGCACAAGACTTATAAAAGCCTTCATTATCTCAGGCAGAATGTCTGCCTCAGATTTATATCTTAATCATTGCTTAATTATCCATACTCTGCATTTTTATTCTACAGCAAGACTATAGTGCCTATGATTCCCAAAAAGCTTCATGGTGTTTTACTCCTCCCTGTCTTTACAAAAGTTCTTTTCTGTTCCTTTTTATAGCTATACAACAGAAGAAATAATGAAATTCTGTCATTTGCAGCAACATGTATGGAATGGGAGGACATTATGTTATGTAAGATAAGCCAAGCACAGAAAGAAAATATTGCATATTATTACTCATATGTAGAAGCCAAGAAAAGTTGACTTCATAGAAGTTGAGTGTAGAATAGATATTATCAGAGCCTAGGATGGGTTAGGAAATGGAAGGATGAAGAGATGGTACAAAAGTAAAGTCAGAGGCTGGAGTGATTGCTCAGAGGTTAAGGTGCTTGCCTGCAAAGCCTGATGTCCTGGGTTCAATTCCCCAGTGACCATGTAAAGACAGATATACAAAGTGGAACATGTATCTAGAGTTCCTTTGTAGGGGCTGAAGGTCCTGGCATGCCTCACCCAGCCCCCCAAAAAAAGAAAAGAAAAAGAAAAAATAAATAAAGTCAAATAGGAGAAATAAGTTATGGTATCTATAACAAAATAGGATTAGGGTAATAATCATTAGCACTTATTCGCTGTATATTCCCAAATAACTAAAATAAAGAATTTTGATTTTTTTCTAACATAAGAAAATGTTATGCTTGAGGTGGTAGATATGCTAATTTCTTCATTTAAATTATTAAACATTGTAAATATGATTCACAATGTCATATTACATCCATAAATATGTATAATTACTAGCTGTCAATTAAAAATAATAAAGAGGACTGCAGGGATGGCTTAGCTGGTGAAGTACTTGTGGTCCAAGCATGAGGACTTGAACTTGAATTCCCCAACACCCATGTAAAGTACTGGATATAGCAGCATATTCCTAGAATCCCAGGGCTGGGAAGGCAGAAGTAGGAGAATCCCCAACACTTGCTAGCTAGCTTGTGTAACTGAATCAGTGAGGTCTCAGTTCAGTGAGAGACACCGTCAAAAAATAAGGTAGTGAACCCTTAGAGGAAGAAAGCTGATTGCCGCCTGGCTTCACATATGAATCCAAATGTGTCCACACATACACATACAAACATACATATACACATGCCGAGATACCACACACAGACACATTAAAATAATAATGACAAATATTCCGTTGTATAGATATATATGAGAGTAGCCGTGTCTTTTTTGAAAGTTACTAAGCAAGTGAGGTAGAACTGACACAGAGAAGGTTGGAAGTCTAGAAGTCTGTGAAGAAGTGTGTGCTAGCTGGAAAATGTGTTTTTAAAATTTTCTCTCAATCATCTACCACTTCTTCATGGTGAAAACATGAAAACACGTATTGTCCTTCCTTTTAGATTTCTGAGATATCTCATGTATAGATGGTATCTATATTCATACTACCATGCAATAGTTCACCAAAATCTCCCCCATTCCTCCCTCCTCCTTTTCATCTTCCAAGCCTTATTAATGGTTATTAATTAATAGCAGGATATAACAGAATAAAGTAAGCCATTGTAAGTCAGAAGCATTATTAATCATTTTGGTTTTCTGAGATCAAAATCCATATAGCTGAAGCTGGCCTCAAACTTACTAGGTAGCTGTGGTTGACCATAAATTCCTGATCCTTCTGCCTTCACATCCAAGTGCTAGTATTACAGACACGTGCCACCATAACCAGCCCAGGAAATTATTGTAAGACATCTGCTCCAGTCTCTGTGTAATAACCATTCTACTTTCATTTCTATAGAACCAACATTTGGATACACTACATATGAGTGAGCACTCATGTATTACTTCTTTTTGAGGGAGCGGGGGAGGGGGGAACATAGCCTGCTTGGAATTACGTCTCTTACATCACGCCTGCATTCATCATCGTGAGGCAATTACTTTACCAACTGTGATGGTTTGAATCATATTTCCCCCATATACTCATGTGTTCTGAATGACTGGTGGCAGTTTGGGAGGTGGAGCTTTGCTGGAGGAGGTATGTTGTTGGGGGCAAGCTTTGGGGTGTTTTAGCTCAGTTTCCCCCTTACCAGACCTCAGCTCACTCTTGATGCTTTCTGCCAGTGTCTGTGGCAAGAAGTAACATCCAGCCTCTGTCCTACCATCTTCTCCATCATAAGACTTCCCTTGAGACTGTAAGCCAAAATAAATCCTTCCCTCCCACCATCTATCAGTGGTTTTGTCCCAGCCATATGAAAATGGTAGCTAACAACACCAACTGAGCTCCATCCCTAGCCCCGAGTATGAGGGTCTTACATTCATCTATCACACAAACAGTTCCTTGAAGGCTCTGTAGAATCAATTTTTGTATATTTTCCCCCAAAGAATATATTTCTACCCTTTGATGTGAAAATGGACCTAGGAACAATGGGTAGATAATATGTTATATAACCAACACACTGGGCTTCAAATAACCCAGAAGTTTTGTTTAGCTAACTGTCTACCTGCTAAGGAAAAATGCTCCCCCTCTGCTAGTCTTGAAGCAAGAGTAATGTTTTTGAATTCAAATAGTTGGCAGATATTTTAAATTTTTTTATTTGGAAATATTATTTGTTTCTTTTTTCCAATAAAAGTTTAATAACAATGAAGAACCAAGCCTAATCAGAAAGACTGGTGAACTGTACTTGCTTCTGGCACCAAAGACATAAGGCAGGAAACTGGCTCAAACTTTTCAAAGCATAATTGGTGTGGTTTCATTTAGGTTTGGCGTTGTTTTGCTTTTTTTCTTTTCTGCATTTTCAGTTTCTGGTTTTTTGTTTTGTTTTAATTTTTTTTGTGAAGGTAAATTGCTTTGTGAAAGTATTTGAGGTGGTCTTTTGACAGCCAGATGGGACTGAAGTAAAATTTCCATTTTAGTCAAACTGGCTTCACACACTATGCAATTTTCTTTATCCCCCGTTTAAGTTCAAGGCTCCCATAGTGTTATCACACTCAATCAAAGCTGACAGGTTATTTCTATTAAAGTTTGGGGTTGAATAGAGACTAACTAGAATGGAGCTTCGATGGCTAATAATTCTTTCCCGTGGCAATATGCAGCAACTTGGATGGAGTAAAGAAGATAAAATTTTGAGCAATGCTGAAATTGAAAAACAGCTCGTTAGGATAATTTGGCACATTTAAATAAAATCACTGTTTGTTTTGACAGTCTCCCAATTACAGGGCTGCTTAATTCCACTGCAAGCTACTGCTCTTCAGCATCTTCTGAGAGTTTTAATTACGGTTTTCAGGAAATAGGGCCTTTTGGACACTGGGCCATGGGTACCAGAGTTGACCTGCCCATTTCCAGCCATTGTGGCCAACAAAAATCCATTCCATTGGATAAGCTCCAGAGAGAGGGAAAAAATGTACAGCTCTTTTTCTACAGATGTCTATTACCCTTTCAAATCTGCTCTGTTTGGCCCAGGTGTAATAATAACTATAATCACTTAGCGTCCCACAGAGCTGTGACTGCTGTTAGGTGGGTGTTATGAATTCAAAGAAGACAAAGCAATAATTAATGAGGCACATGTCTATGAATATAACTACCACTCTTGCTTTGGGAAGAGACTTTGACAAAACTTAACTGAACATCAATTTCTTTTAAAATGATATTTTATTAGTCAGAATGGCAGAATATGCTTTTGTAGAGGGAGAGATTTTAAAAAGCAAGTCAGAGCTGGGAGAGAGCTCAGTGGGTAAAGCGTTTGCCATATAAACATGAAGGCCTAAGTTCAAGGCCCAGAACCCAAGTACAGAAGCCAGGCATGGTAGCACACACTGGTAATCCCAGGGCTTGGATTTGCTGGCTGGTTTGTCTAGCCTAGACAGACCTTGTCTCAAAACTAAGTGGTGGTACTGGAGAGATGGCTCAGCTGTTAAGGTGCTTGCCTGCAAAGCCTAAAGACCTGGGTTTGATGCCCCAGTACACAGGAAAAGCAAGATGCACCAAAGTGGTGCATGCATGTGGAGTTTGTTTGCAGTGGCCAGAAGCCCTGGCATTCTCTCTCTCTCTCTCTCTCTCTCTCTCTCTCTCTCTCTCTCTCTCTCTCTCTCTCTCTCTCTCTCTCTCTCTCTCATTGTAAATGAACAAATAAAATATTTTTAGAAGTAAGTGGAACATCTGTAAGCTACATCTGTAAGTTGTCCTCTGTCCTCCACATGCATGCACCCATATGTGCCCACACACTGCACACACTGGTCCTAATATGCACATGCAAAGACAAGGCAAACAGCCCTCTCAAGGTGCATTTTCCAATATTAACAGAAATGACCATCACTCTTTGACGTACTTACAAGCATTCATTTCTGAAGTATCTTTAGGCACATAGGATCTACATACACTTAAACAGCATGGACAATATTCATATTGGAAGATAAAAGAACTGAATTGGGACCTATTCTAGGGCCTATAACCTCCACACTCAGATATAAAAACAATAGGGGTGGTATTTCAGAACCTCTTCCCCAGAAGTTTCTCATATAAGTTGCAAGTGCACGGCACGTTCTGCTCTAGCTTCGCCCCTGTATAGCTGTATGATATGAGGCAACATTTATGTTCCTCAAACAATTTTCCATCAGTCAAACCATCTGGGGTTCCAAATTTGTAAGGTTCTCCAGATGTCACATTTAGAAGTTCTTAGCAGACATCTATGAATGGGTCAAAGAAAAGCTTAAGAGGGGGAGAACAAGATGCTTGATCACAGTGAGAAAGCAGCAGCTCAGAGCTTATGCAAGAGGGCTGAGGAGAGAATGTGACATCTGATGATGATTCTGCAGGATGCAGAAATATGCTCAGAATGGCTCTCACTGCCAGCAGTCCTCACATGGCCACATCAAGAACCTTTTCAACACCCAGCACAGGGACAGGCTCATCTATCCCCCAGAAATCACAGGGTGCATCCTTCTTCAAATGACAATTTCTATCAAAGCAATATCTTTTTTTCTATAGAAATAATGAGCCTAAGTCAAACTGAGATACCAAGAATGGATGTCCCCAGGGAGGGGAAGGATGCAGATGACATCGTTCCCTGTGCTCCAGAGTTTTTGATCAAGCATTCATCACATCTTCCCTGGGCACTCCTGATATAGGGGCACAATGCAGAGTAAAGCAGTCACATTCCAGAGGAGAGGGGTGAACCTGGGAAATTAAGCAAATTAATATGCAAGCAACTACAAGGTGATAGCCTTGGTAAAGTATAAAGAATGTTAGCGTGGTATTTTGAAAGACTTTTAAGGGAGATATACTTATTTATTACTATTCTCGGTTTTGTAATGGTGATAAGAGCATTAATAATTTACTTAATATCTTCTTTATGTCACACAGTGTTAAGCACTTTGCATTAACAATTTCCTTCTCTTTAAATCAACACTTTGAGGTTGGTGTAACACTAAGCCCATAAAAAGCATATAGAGAATCTGATTTG